>NIUQ01000886.1:0-38563 GCA_002796945.1 Plectus sambesii | reverse complement strand
ACAATTCCTAAGTGAAAGTTACCCTAGGATTACTCCCCTGACTCTGGGCTATCCAACGGTGCCATAAAAAGTATCAAACTCATGCAGGAACGATGTTCAATTTCAGCTCAAAGTTAACCTATGCCGAAATTACGGTAAAAACGGGTTTATAGAACTTCAAGAAGATGCCACCGAAATCAATATTTTTATATACCATTCGACTGGAAACGATGAGAGAAGACCAAAAATATACATAGTATTGAAAGCTATGCAAAATTAGGAAAGCTGTGCAAAAAAAAAATTACCACTATCGCATTTTACTGTGTTTTTTAACTTTTTAGGTTTTCGAATTTTTCGGTCAAAACTTGATCGGATGCCCTAAGCCAAAGTTACCCCAAAATTACTCCTCTAACTCTGGGTTATCCAACGGTGTCATAAAAAGTATCAAAGTCGCGCATGTACGATGTTCAATTTCAGCCCAAAGCTGACTCTATCCGTAGTTACAGTAATTTGTTTGTGCCGTAGTATTCAATTGTCCACTTACGAGTGGTGGACTAAACTGAGGCTAGTTGAATAACTCTTTCTATGTAAATATATCACAAGACAGCTTGTAACACATGCTATGAATGTAGAGTGTAACTGTACACGAGGAGATTTGAAAAGGTTTTAACCAAAAATAGTGAAGTATTCAAAATAAACATGCGCTGACTTTCAGCTGAAATGTAAAACACCTCCAGCACAAACGACTTACCGTACTTTTCGCATGGGTAACTTTGAGTTGAAATTGAACATCGTACATACGCGACTTTGATAATTTATATGGCACCGTTAGATAGCCCAGAGTTCGAGCTACAATCATGCCTCGACTGCACGGAGAATTCAGAACAAGTTTTTGCCGAAAAAGTCGAAAAACTAAAAAGGTAAAAATCCCAAAAAAGCGAATATGCGGAATTTTTCATTGTTCTATAACTTTCCTAATTTTGCACTGAATTCAAGACTGCGCACACTTCTGGACTTCTCTCATCATTTCCAGTCGATTGGTATATAAAAATATTGATTTCGGTGGCATCTTCACGAATTTCTGAGACCCCACTTTTACCATAATTTCGGCATAGGTCAACTTTGAGCTGAAACTGAACATCGTTCCTGCACGAGTTTGATACTTTTTATGGCACCTTTGGATAGCCCAGAGTCAGGGGAGTAATCCTAGGGTAACTTTCACTTAGGAATTGTGAACAAGTTTTTGCCGAAAATATCGAAAAACTGACACGCAAAAAAATGCGACCTGTTCTTTCTTACATAACTTTCTTAGTTTTGCACTAATTTTAAAATTCTGGTCAGTTTCAGATTCCTCTAAACATTTCCTTTCGAATGGTGTACAAAAACAAAGATTTTGGTTTTGTTACTATAGTTAGCTGATCAAGTTTGAATTTCCCGCCATATCTCGACACGAAAACATTTTCGAAAAATTCTGATGCGTTTTTCGGAAATCCCGACACAAACTACCCCTGGATGACAAATTTCATCAAAATTCGAGACCTTTTTGTAAACTGTGCCAAGACTCTGAACAAAAAGCTCGATTCTTAGAAACAGTCTCTCTTATGGCCTACCGTACCATTTACAATACATATTGCCCTCTTCGTTTGGAGACGTAATGCCTCTAAGCGATTTTGCTCTAATGCCACCAAAATTGTTCGATTAACTTTTTGCGCTTCCTGTCCCAATAAGCCGATTAATCGAGCAGAAATTGATGCCAAAATATGCTAAGCTATCAAAACTAACGTTCCGCGCTACTTAATTTGCTCAACTCTCGAAAAGACAAAAGAATCAAGAGAAATCGTCAAAAATGCGATTTTCGAAGCGAAATTCCCTGCGAATGAGCAATATCCATAAAAAACTGATGCGTCCATTCGAATCACCGACCCAAATTACGCCCGAGTCGATCGTTTCTAGCGCCTACCGACGGCTGCTTCTATGCAAACACATGCTGCGTCTTATTTCGTACACCGGACCATTGTCTACTAAGGCGCGCCCTTTGGGCGCGCAAAAATAACATACCATATTACTCTTAGTAAACATACTCGCAAGTATAAAATTAAAAAAATTAACTTCCACCTTCCAATAAACGTCTCCGTAGGGCCACCAAATAATAACCGCCTATGCAGTGTAGGTCAACACTGAACTCCCAGTCAAATTTGACCACTACTATTGTACACTTTTTATTTTATGAGTGATGTTCAAAGTTAAAGTAATAATTAATTACAGAAGCCCTTACTCTTTCTAATAAGCGCTCAGTTTAAGAATTTGTGAAATAATAAACACCCTAGGCGTTTATTGGAAGAAATACGATGTTTTACAAATAGTTGCAATGTGAATATGAGAACTCAATACAGGATGGCTCGAAAATTGTTGCTGATTCGCATTTTGCGGAGAATAAAAATTAGGCCAAACCGAGTACGCCGTTGGATAGCCCATGGCCTTAATTTTGGATTGGTGGAGTTATTTTTTGGATCCGCCCCCTTGGGGGTCCAGGGTACCTCTCAAGACACCAAAAACAGCGTGCTGGGAAGCTCTTTGGGAAAACGGTCGCCATTTTACACCCAGATAGAGTAACAAGGTGTGCTATAACTCATTTTACTCAGCGTGCACTCCTCTACAACATACCAAAAATCCATTTCCGTCGCTCAGTTACTGTAGGAGCTACAGTACGCCAAAGTCGGCCAAAAGTGCACATTTTCAAATCGGGTGAAAAATCGTAAATCATTTTTCCTTTGATTTTTGATGATCATTTTGTTTGCTTTCAGCATTTTGAACCCTGCTTAATGTTTTCTCTATCAAAAACATTACTTATTCGTCCAATTTGGAGTCGATTAGTGCGCAATTACCCTTTGCTGTGGTAAGTTAGCAGTCAATTTTCGCACAATTAACCGTTACTTACTACGGTAAAATGAAATCCAACTTGAGACAATCACTCAAATTTAAACGCGCCTTTAAGATTATTGCCGAATTGAGGATTGAGGAGCGCTAGAAAGCTTTTAACTAGGCAGACTTTCTGTTTAGCTACCGGTAACATGTAACATAAGTTATACATTAAACAGTCTTGCCTCATGCGGTATTTCAACGATGACTGCTAAGCAGAAAATTGACAAACTCAAGTGATGATAAACAAAGTAAGAGATCAAAATTGAGTCAGCTGTGCAAAATAGGCGCATCTGCTGACATCTTATTCTAATTCTGGATGACGTCTGCCTAGTTAAAAGCTTTCTAACGCTCCTCAATCCTCAATTCGGCAATAATCTTAAAGGCGCGTTTAAATTAGAGTGTAAATGTTAAGCCGGATTTCCCTTTACCGTAGTAAGTAACGGTTAATTGCGCGAAAATTGACTGCTAACTTACCACAGCAAAGGGTTATTGCGCACTAATCGACTCCAAATTGGACGAATAAGTAATGTTTTTGATAGAGAAAACATTAAGAGAGACTTTCTCTAAGCATCGAGTTTCGTTTGGCACAATGAGCAAACTGTCGTCAGATTTTGATGAAACTTTGTACTCTGAGGTAATTCAGGTCAGGATATCCGAAAAAAGCATCAGAATTTTTCGAAAATATTTTCGTGTCGAGATATGGCGGGAAATTTAAATTGAATTAGATAAATACGGTAATGATATCAAATTTCCTGTTCTATATACCATTCGAAAGTAAATGAAGAGAGGAATCTGAAAATGATCGAAATTTTAAAATTGTTGCAAAACTAAGAAAGTTATGCAAGGAAGAAGAGGTTGCATTTTTTCGATTCTCAGTTTTTTCAATTTTTCGGCAAGAACTTGGTCACAATTCCTAAGCCAAAGTTACCCTAGGATTACTCTCCTAGCTCTGGGCTATCCAACGGTGTCATAAAAATTGAAATCCGAGTGCTTGCAGAGGTTGCAATTTCAGCCCAAAGTTGATAACCTTCAAGATTACAGTAATTTGATAATTACGGTTACTGTTGATTCACCCAATCTGGCAGAAAACATTGAAGCCTGCATAGAAAGTGTAGGTAGATATTATAAAGGAAAGGGAAGCAATGGAAATTTTAAAATATCGAGAGAAAATTATAACCGGTTTGGGACGACACCCAATAAATAAACTTCCTTGAGCCATAATAACCGTATTGCAACTTGAGAGACTTCAAGTAGTCACTTTAATGCAGAACAAGAATAAGAGGATGATGAGACTGGTGAATAATGATAAGAAATAGTCATAAGAACGACTCCATTACAATTTCTAATGAAACAAGAACAATGAAATCAGTTAATGCTCTAACAATTTGATCACTATTAAGTTGACTACTTGGAAAGGAATTTTACTTCCCTCCCAAATACGGAAACAATACTGAACTTCTTTCAACATAGAAGTACCGGTTTAGCGGGGCTTTATCAATTTTCCTGATTGAATTGAATTTTTTTTGAATTCTAAAGTCAATATTCAGACTACTTTGACATAGGATACTAAAGACTTTTCGGTGAAGAATAGAAACATTCGAAAAAAGTAACGAGCTACTGCAATTTTGAAGGTTACCAGCTTTGGGTTGAAATTGCGACCTCTGCAAGCACTCGGATTTCAATTTTTATGACACCGTTGGATAGCCCAGAGCTAGGAGAGTAATCCTAGGGTAACTTTGGCTTAAGAATTGTTACCAAGTTCTTGCCGAAAAATGCAAAAAACTGAAAAGGAAAAAAATGCAACCTCTTCTTCCTTGCATAACTTTCTTAGTTTTGCACCAATTTCAAAATTTCGGTCAGTTTCAGATTCCTCTCTTCATTTTCTATCGAATGGTATATAGAAACAGGAAATTTGATGTCGGTACTAATGTCGTTTGATCACGTTTGAATTTCCCGCCATATCTCGACACGAAAATATTTTAAAAAAATTCCGATGCGTTTTTCGGAAATCCCGACCTAAATTACCCATGAATACAAAGTTTCATCAAAATCTGAGACTTTTTTGCTCATTGTGCCAAGACTCTGAACAAAAAGCTCGATGCTTAGAAAAAGTCTCTCTTAAGCAGGGTTCAAAATGCTGAAAGCAAACAAAATGATCATCAAAAATCAAAGGAAAAATGATTTACGATTTTTTACCCGATTTGAAAATGAGCACTTTCGGCCGACTTTGGCGTACTGTAGCTCCTACAGTAACTGAGAGATGGAAATGGATTTTTGATATGTTGTATAGGAGTGCACGCTGAGTAAAATGAGCTATAGCACAGCTCTTGGCGTGGCCTGGGTGTAAAATAGCGACCGTTTTCCCAAACAGCTCTCCAGCACGCCAATTTTCGTGTTTTTAGGGGTACCCCGGGCCCCAAAGGGGGCGGATCCAAAAAATAACTCCACCAACTGAAATTATAGGCCATGGGCTATCCAACGGTGTACTCGGTTTGGCCTAATTTTTATTCTCCGCAAAATGCGAATCAGTGATAAGTTTTTTTGAGCCACCCTGTATAAATATAAAAGACCTGCGGCACCAACCAACAGGAACCCAAAAGGTGCTTGCAAACTCCGCGCCGCTGAGCGGTGCGGGTGACACAATCTAGCAGGGGTAGCATGCGAAAACTCAAGCGGGTAGCGCGGCGCGTTAGCGCAGCGCTTTCCGCTAGTGAATATTATTTTGGGTCAATATAAGCATTCTTTAACGACTGAATGGAATGCCAGTGGATTACAGTTGAGGGAGATTGCAGTACTTTTAACTAGTGGTGGCATTAATTAAGCAACCAATTAAGTAGTGCCCAGAATTTTTGCACTACTATCCGTAACTTTTCCTTGACGAACGCTAATTGCGGCGATTGAATGTTGCATTCCACTGTGTTCGCAAATTGTGCATTGCCAAATCAACACAGTGGAGTGTAAAAATCATTTACTGCACTTAACGCTAATTAGGCAACATTTTGTTTTGGTGAGATATACTGGATTTTCTCAAAATTAGGCCCTCTCCCCCAAATTTAGGCTACGGGGGGCGTAAATTTGAAAGTCTTCTCGATATTTAGCTCCGGGGCGAAATTTCCGAGTTAAAAGTGTTCATTAAACATCAAAAAATGGGCCGTTTGTGCGATCTCTTCTTGAAATTGCGCTTTAGTCTGTTAATAGATATGGGTGTAGAATTGCATGTAATTGCAGTTATACTTGAATATGGCCAATTATCACTGTTTAATGTTGCCTTGCTTCAATAAAATAATATCTGACGGTAGTATTACAACAATACCATGTGTCAGTACGTTTCCAAGCATTTCGCGAAATAAGCCCCAGGGCGTAATTTTAAATTTCACGTGACTACTCAATAGCACGTTTCTTCGTCTGCGCCCCAGGGCCTAATTTCGAGAAAACCCGGTATGCCAGACTTTTTCTAAGCATCTAGCTTCCTTTGGCACAATGGGCAAAAATGTCTGATTTCAGTGAAACATTACATTCTGGGGTAATTTAGGTCGGGATTTCCGAAAAACGCATCAGAATTTTTCGAAAATATTTTCGTGTCGAGATATGGCGGAAAATTTTAATTGAATTATATATAGAGTAACAAAATCAAAATCATAGTATATGTTAAAAGCTGTCTTGTGATGTGTTTCCGTAGACAGATATAGTCAGTTAGCCTCAGTTCAGTCACAGGTTGTCACTTAGAAAATGACAAACTATTAATTAAAATAGAACTGTAGAGGAGACCTGCTCATGATAATTGCAATTGATTCTGTTACGGGGCACGGTCGGACCCGGACATTGTTCTGCGATGTCCGTTGATATCGTTCTCGATTCATTCTCGCTACCCATTCTGTCAGCAGCCGGCCGGTTCTCACCGCTGCTCTCTTCCTTTCTTACACTGCGTCTTTCCCTACTGTACGACCGCTTACGTCAGAATAAATTGTTGCGCAAACCTCAACAGATTCATATCACTATTTCATTGCTAAAGAAACATATTCAGAGTCGCGTCAAAACTGACATGCATAGAAAAATTTTCACTGCCCACCTGTCGCGAAGTTTGTAAGACTCGCGATAATTAAGTAAGAATGGTAACGTACTGTACTTATATCTAGGATGTCTTTAATGAATCAAATGAGGCTTGCTAGCATAGGTGAGCGGTAACTACCTCCCTACCTCAGTGCTAGTACCGGTGCTTCCGCCTTACTGTGAGCTAACGTGCTGTCTTAGACCGCCGCTTTGTGCCGACCAGCTAATTGATGTGTTTTTTGCCTCCGCGGCGCCCGGCTATATAGCCCACATGTTAAGCTAATTGCACCTCATTTGTATCTTGGGTGGTCTGACTGATTGCTTACCCCTCGCGCTAGGCCAGTTGACGCACCTTTGCTTTACACACGCGTAGGACGCGTGCGCCCCGATGAGTTAAAAGGTCAGCGGGACGAACGCACACCTCAGACACCGAAAGGAACCGCCGCGCAAGCCGATCGAAGTAGTTTGCCCGGTTCGCGATATCTGTTACACCGAATACGGCGACAAAACCGTAGTTGGAACAGTATCGTGTGTCTCAACTCATAGGCCATTGCCTTCTAAGCTGTAGTCTTGTGTGGTTGAATAAAAGAAGGACTGTGGCACCTGTCTTTCCCGCACAAGAATCAAAGAGAAATACACCACCACTGAACCACCAACAAATAAACACCGTCTCTGTTGCTAATCGTGGCGACACCACCTTCATGTGATGGACTGAACTGATATCAGTTGAATAGCTCTCTCAATGCAAACATGTCACAAGACAGCTTGTAACATCTGCCTTGACAGTAGAGTAACTGTACACGAGCAAATCTGAAAAGGCTTTAACCAAAACTTACAATAAAACTAGAATTAAGCATGCGCTGACTGGGGACTAGGTTTGAGATGCCGTCCAGTGGCCTGTTTCATAAAACTGTTGCAATTGCAAAAGTGCAAAATTGCATTGCAATTTTCATCGTCATCACGCAATTCTGCAACTTTCTGTTTCATAAAACCGTTGCATTGCAGAATTGCCGAGTTGCGTTTGCAACAGTTGCAGTTGCAATCGCAACAGTATTATGAAACAAGCCCCAAACAAACGACTTACCGTACTTTTACCATGAATTACTTTGAGCTGAAACTGAACATCGTACCTGCACGAGTTTGCTACTTTTTTAATGCGACCTATTCTTTCTCACATAACTTTCTTAATTTTGCACCAATTTCCAAATTTCGGTCAGTTTCAGAGTCCTCGCAACATTTCCTATCGAATGGTATACAGAAACAAGGATTTTGATTTTGTTACTGTATTTATATGATTCAATTTAAATTTCGCACCATATCTCGACACGAAAATATTTTTGAAAAATTCTGATTTATTTTTCGGAAATTCCGACCTAAATTACCCCAGGATATCAAATTTCATTAAAATCTGGGAACTTTTGCCCATTGTGCCAAAGGAAGTTAGATATTTAGAAAAAGTCTGTTTTAAGTTCTGGCCACGAAATCAAGTCAGGTTAAATAAACCAGTTGGGATTTTTGTAAGAGAATTGAACCAGTTTTGCTTAGTAAACTGCTTTAATATGACTCATTGCTAAAGTTATGTTAACTTTTTCCTGTAATTTGATTTATAATTAGAGGGTAAAACCGCTTAAGTCCAGACATTTCGGTGCTCTGACAACTTTCAAACACATGCAGCGTCTGTTATATGAAACCAAATCGCTCAAATCGTAGATGAAAAATCAGTCCGGGGCCTATTTCATAAAACTGTTGCAATTGCAACTGCAATTCCGCAATTTTCTGTTTCATAAACCTTTTTCGCAATTCTGCAACTGCAATTCCGCAATTCTGCAATTCTGCAATAATCTTAAAAGTGCATTTAAATTTGAAGCCTGGTTCTCAAGCCGGACATCATGATACCGTAATTTTATTTGCATGGGGCTTGCTTTTGAATTCAAGATTCAGACTTACCACTGTCGCGATATGCCATTAAATGGTTACAAATAAGAAAAAATTCGCAAATTTCACATCATTTCACTCATCGTTATGCTCTCTTTCTATGCTAGCCTTAGTAATCCGCTTTATTCTTCATTAATTTTACATTAATTTTATCTTTTCGAGAGAACTGCAGAATTGCAACTTTTTTTTGCACCACAATTTGTGATGCGAGATTTTTTTCGCAACTGTTGCAGAATTGCGGATTAGTGCCACTTTTTTGAAATTACGGTCCCGCAATTTTGCAATTCTGCGACTGCAACTGTTGCAAACTCAACTCGGCAATTCCGCAACTGCAACAGTTTTATGAAACAGAAAGTTGCAGAATTGCGTAATGACGACGCAAATTGCAGCGCAATTCTGCAGTTGCAATAGTTTTATGAAACAGGCCCCAGAAGTCAAGCTATAATATCTCAAAAATTCAGGTCAATTCATTCATTCAATAAAAATTTATTAAAGATTTGATTTTTTTTCAAATAAATGTCTGCAATAACACGCCCACGTTTCTAAGTCCAGACATCAGCGTAAAAATCGGGTACCGGAGTTTCTCGATATTACGCCCCCCCCTAAGTTTACGCCCCGGGGGGCGTAAATTTGAAAGCCTTCTCGATATTTCGCCCCGGGGCGTAAGTTCGGAGTTAAAAGTATTCGTTTAACAGCATGAAACGGTCTCACTCATGCAATCTTTTCTTGAAATTACGCCCCAGGGCGAAAGTAGATGCGCATGCTATACTGTATTTGACTGCCATTTTAGCTTGGAAACGGTCGAAACTCTCTGCTTAATGCAGTAAAAGTGCGTAATGCAGCAAACAGTCCTAAAATATTTTACATCGTCGACACAGAAGGAAATTTAGGATTTTTTGTTTCCAAAGTGAAAGAATATTTTAAGTGTGACGCTATTGAATATTTTTTGGTGTGACTTTGTGCGCGATTGTAATTCAACCTTTACGACCTATATTTTGAACATAATTTTTGTTATAATTTTTTAGGATTTACTCTCATATTATTCTCGAAGGGATGAGCAACGAAAACGAGGCAAATGGCGGCGGTTTCGCTGATCCAGTATGGCAAATGCGACATTCGTACACGATTATAGAGAAATTCGGCTATGTAGCGCGTCTCAACTCCGGTACAAGTGTTCACCGACTGTCGCAAGAGACTGGCATTGATCGAAAACGACTTCGAGACTGGAAGAATGATCCTTGGTTGGCAAGTGAGACGAACAAGGCGACTAAGAGGTGCATGGGTCGACCACGCCGCCCTCCCTTCTTCCCTGAACTCAACGCCAAGTTAATAGCCTGGTTCAAGGAACAGCGGGAGAAGCACATTACTGTGACGTACAAGTCTCTCCGATATCAAATCCGGAAAGCTGAGCTGTCAACACCATTACCTGCCAACTTCAAGGCGAGTGACGGCTATCTCTTTTGTTGGACGAAACGCCACAACATCGGACGCCGCTGCATTACGCACACCAGACAAGCTGACAATAGAGAAAAGAGAGAAATCGCAAAACTCACTGAAGATTTTTTACTTTCTCTTAACATGAAAATGGTTGAGTATGAAGCGAATCATATCTACTACATGGATGAGATCCCGTGCTACTTTGATATGATGAGAGATTTGACGCTCCACTTCAAGGGCTCAAAAAACGTTGACGGTTGCGACACAGGAAACAGAAAATCTCGCTTCACGGTCGCACTAACGGTGTGCGCAGATGGGCACATGGCAAAGGCACTCGTCATCTTCCGTGGTCTCAAAAAAGTCCCGAAAGTTAAAGCGCCAAAGAACATTGCCGTGTTGGCTAGTATAAGTGGCACAATGGACACCAACATTGCGCTCAAGTACATCGACAAATGCTTTGTCTGTCGCGGCCCGTATTTGGGCACGACGAAGTCGCTGTTAATTTGGGACAGTTTCGGCTCGCACAGGAAGGACAAGGTCCTCGAAGACTTGCGCAAGAAATGCAGATCAGAGGCACTGATTCTACCTCCCAAAACGACTGCCTACCTGCAGCCACTGGACGTGGCAATCAATTCATCCTTTAAGGCGAGTTTAGTTATATATTTTAAATGCTACTTACAATTTTTAGCAGTCCCAGGGATGTAAAGGGGTCTGCAGTAGGAAGAGAGGTTCGCTGAATTGTGGTCGTGAGCGTTACTATTGTATATAATTACCGCGTTGTGAAACGGCTGCAGATTTCGCAACTCCGAAAATCAATAACAATGACGTATTCGAATACGCCCACCGCACTACTACTCCGCTTTGACCAATTGATTTTAGCTATTCACTCAAATCGATTACTTATTGCGACTCACGCGCTCTACCATTATCGTCTGGTCTCATCTATTGTTATCGCTTACCTGGTCGCGTTTTGCTCATTATTCGTCAATGAAGGAACGTTCAGATTACTATAGTATAGGAGTTGATTTTCTCTTAGATTTTTTAACTAAGATTTAAAGCTTTTTAGGCGGCGCTACGCAACAAGTGGAGCGAATGGTTCGAATCTGCGCCTCCTGAATATACTCGGAAAGGATATAGGAAGAGACCAAGCTATCAGCACATTCTTGACATGGTCTCAAACGCAATGAATGCTATCGATAGCGAGGCGATCAAGCGCGCATTCCGCTGCTGCGGCATTGCTGCCTATGGCAAAATCGTTCCCGTCGACGACTTAAATGAACGCCTTCAACTCGTACTGAGTTGGAAAGATCAGACGGTAAAGATTAAGTTTTAAATTACTTTGAGTTTACACTTTCAATCGTTATAATTAGATTGTAGAATAATGGACTTCATTCCTAGGGTCTAATGGACGATGGTGAGGATGTGATTAGAGAGGCTGAGGGAGAATCAGAGGACAAAGAGGAGCTAAGTGAGAGTACTGGCATTGGAGAAGAATATAAAGAAGATTTCGTCGGTGGTGATTGATAAAATTGATTGATAAAATGTTGCCTTGCTTTAATAAAAAAGTTATAGACAGTATTATTGAAACAATACTATGATGTATTACGTTTTTAGGCACTTCGCAAAATTAAGCCCTGGGGCGTAATTTTAAATTTCACGCGACCATCAAAAAGCTGCTTTTTCCATCATCGCCCCGGGGCGTAATCTTGATAAACTCCGGTAAGTCCGGACGTTGCGTCGTACACATTTTGTGCACGTGCAGTCTGTTTTTGTGCGCGAGTACCGTGTTTTAACAACAAAAAATCGGTGTCCGGACTTAAAAGATCTTTAAAGAGTTACAGATTGCAAGAAAACGGCTTTTTCAAAAGTTATGAAACTTTGCAGGCTGATAAAGGAAATCCATGGCTACCTAAATATTATTTTTCACGATTTTCAGTCAACTTTAGCAAATTGCACAATTTTTTTCGAAAAAGTGCGCTTTTCGATTTTTTGCATTAAAATCTGCATCTCATCATATATCATCTTAGAAGCTCTGATATTCGACAAGTATGTGTAGACAGGTTTCATTCACCTTTATTTGCAACAATCTTGCGCATCTTAGAACAAGTTTTTCGAGGTAGGCTCAAAAAACCCTTTCGTCCAGACTTAGACGCCGTTCGGACTTAGGCGGTTTTACCCTAGCTAATTTGCAAAATTCTGAAAAAGAAAAATCGAAAATCATTTGAAAAAACAGAGTGTTTTAAGTAAAACAGGGCATCCCAAAAGTAACTAACAGATTTTAATTGACTATAACTTTCGTTATATTTAACGAAATTCAATGATTTTTATACGAATAGAAAGCACTATAAATTACATTTCTTTAGTAGCAAAATCATATCTCCACGTAATTTCTAGCGCTATCGGCACATTTTCTCAGTCGATTCTTTACATTGACGCTTTTACTTTCAAAGGAAACTCATGTAGAACGTTCCCGCCTTCCTGTAGCCCGGATCTAGCTTCCTGCGATTCTTTCTTATGGGTTTTGGCCAAAAAGAGGTTCACAAGATGAATATCGAAACTTTGAATAAGCTAGAAGAACGCTTTTGTAAGATTTTTAACAGTGTTTCAAGAAAGTTACTTCAAAGTGCAACTGCAGCGTTTGTGTAATGAATTAAGTACGAATATGTGCCGATAACGCTAGAAGTAACATGGAAATCTAATTTTGATACTAAAGAAATGCCATTTAAAAGGCTTTTAATGGTTTCAAAACCATTGCGTTTCGTTAAATATAGCGAAAGCCATAGTTGATTATATCTATCAGTCACTTTTGGAACACTCTGTAGTTCCAATTTGAATCTTGAGTAACTATTGACTGGGTGATCCAAATTAAGTTCACTAAATGACTTTAGACTGCCCTTGCTCTGCGGTTTTGTTTCTCAAGCTTTGTAAAATGATGTTTGCGTTAGCACCTGAACTTTTGCTTTTTGATTGTAACTTTGTTCAGAGTTAACCAGTTGGTCCAAAATGAACATTTTTTAGATCTACACAATTTGGTATCAATTAATTTCTCAAATTGTGTAGATCTAAAAAATGTTCATTTTGGACCAACTGGTTAACTCTGAACAAAGTTACAATCAAAAAGCAAAAGTTCAGGTGCTAACGCAAACATCATTTTACAAAGCTTGAGAAACAAAACCGCAGAGCAAGGGCAGTCTAAAGTCATTTAGTGAACTTAATTTGGATCACCCAGTCAATAGTTACTCAAGATTCAAATTGAAACTACAGAGTGTCCCAATAAATTCCCCAATATTTGAATATGAATAATATTGCATAAATTGAACGGATTTACATTAATTTTGGTTTATTACAATCCCCATGCTGAGGAAATTTTTTTGGCATAAAATAACGTGGCTCAAAATATAGGGGCTGCCCCAACTGAAAAATGATTTCTAAAATGATTTTTTTTTGAGGACCGCTTTTAATTTAAAATGGTACGAAAGCAAAATTATTAACCATACCCTTAAATTATTCGGGATACTTCCTATATTTTGGGTTCTAAATTGTTTGCGCCAGAAAAATTCCTCTTGCGTGGGAATTGTAATAAACCAAAATTTACATAAATCCTTTCAGTCTATGCATAGTTATTCAAATTCAATCATCAGGGAATTACTTAGCATACCTACCGGGTTTTTCCGAGTAGAAGCCTCGGGGCTTGTAATAAGAATTGCCACATTTCGCGCCTCTACTTTGTCCCCAAATAGAAGCCCCGGGGCTTCTATTTGGAAAATTCAATTACATAGCGCTTTTCGCAGTACCACTCATACTTGCATTTTGCGTCGTTTTTTCATCTTTTTAATTAATCTCACACGCAAATAATGGAAGATCTATATGATTTTTGTAAATCCTATTATACAGTACGGTATTTACATGTAAAATGCATTGAAAATAACTTCGTTTCACGCATTCATGGTGATCTTTTTTCGGCTCCAAATAGAAGCCCTGGGGCTTGTATTTGGAAAGTCAAACCGAATATAAGCCCAGATGGGTTTTTATTTGGGGGGGGGGGCTTCTACTCGGAAAACCCCGATAGTATGTTTTTTGAAGCAAATTATTTTCAAACTTATACCATTTCAACGATTTTTCTCTCTGTATTTCAGTAAAAGAGCATATAAATAGCTTTAATAGTTCCGTAAAGAAAACGCTTGATCTTGATGAAAAAGGGATTTTTCCTTCCCTTGTTCTTAAATACCAAACGTAGAATGGTGATACAGCTTGTTGGCAAATGAAAAACAATAATCCTCCAAGTGTAGTGGCTGAATGGTTTCCTTCAGTTAACATTTTGTGAATTATATTGACAGAAATGATGCATATAGCACTATTTTGCAAATACTTATGCTGTTTAATTGGAAATATGTACATTTAAGGTGCAAAAAGATTTATTTTTCTAAAGTACAAGTGTATAACAAGATTTAATCACAATGCGGCGTCTTTTTGCGGCTGAGCCACAAGCATCAATAATTTTGCATTTAATTGAGTCTTGTGTAGAATATCTTAATTTGTCGTACTGTCAACACTGATATATTTGAATTTTGATTAAGGTTAAATTTTGTTACAACGTTTGAAATTATCGAACGATTAGTGGCGCATCGCAACAATTTTAATTTGGCGCTCATTTTATTCCCAACATGGTAAAAAATGCGGCTGCATTGTGATCACCCTAGCGGTGCTGCATATGCGGCTGGTACCATGTATAACTCTCTGTCCATCTAAAACTCTGCCAGCAGAGTATTATACGCGTAATACTCTGCCAGGCAGAGTTTTACACGGGCAGAGTATTATATATCACACCAGCCGCAAAATGCAGCTGGCCGCAAATGCGTTTGCGGCTTGCGGCTGCATTGTGACCGTCACTTTAAGTTACATGGACGATGATGGCAGCATGATCACTGTGGCTTTCAGTTTCACGTCGAGCAAACCCCAGCGATCTACCCATCACGTGACCGCACGGTTCCTGACGCGCGTAATTTAAATAAATCAAATCATCGCCCATCGTTAGTGACATGTAGTACGTGACCGGACAAAGTTTTAGAAATCGAAATGATGTAAAAAATGAGTATAGAGGGCGTATTTTGGCGTAAATCACGTATAATAGATGAGGAGTGCAAGGAATTCAGTCGTGTACGCAATTTTTCGACGCTAAAAACTTGAGCTGCAGAGTTTTGATATTATGGACCAATAACCATTGTTGACTGAATTGCATTTCGTTAATTAACGTCGTGGGTTTGAAATCATCTTCGGACGCGAGCTATTTCGATGCGATGCAAAGAGTTTTAGATAGCTTTTTGTTGGGGTTTGGGGCAACAATTTATACAGGTGTGCGCGGTCGTACAATAGGAAAGGATACGAGGTAGAAAGGAAGAGAGCAGCGGGGTTAACAGACCGGCCGCTGTCTTAACGGATAACAAGAGTGAGGGTGAATATGAAATCACCGGATATCACAGAACAACGTCCAGGTCTGACCGCACCCCACAACACCCCTCCCCTAAGCCGGAACCACGGTAGACGGCGTCGAAGAACGTTGGGGGCGGTGGACAGGGTGATCACTCGCGTAGTGGAGATTGAACCCCCGGACGGTGCTCACGAGCAGAACTGCGAAGTGCGAGCAGCGGCGACAAACTGGGAGCTTGCGGCTGAGCGCTTGGCGCTATCCTTTGAAGGCGCGACGCTGGCTCAGGCGATCCACTCGGTGGCCGGGTGCTGTCCACTTGCAGCTTGCCTTTGGCACGGTCGGTTTCCATGTGATGCTCGGAAGCATCATAACGAAGTCGTCGCTGGCGGTGCTTGAACCGCTCAACTGGGGGGACCAGCCGGAACTGGCCAGAGGCTGACTCTGGTGAGGTATCCCCTACTACCTGCGGCTCAGGCGTGTCATCCACTGCCGGCGGGGACAGTGACGTTGGGCGCTGGCTCGCCAGGATATGACGGACGTTCACTGGCGACAACTCGCTGGAGTGCAGCGCGTTCAGATCGGTTATCTGTAACGCCCAGATCCACGATCGACCCATAACGTNTGCGGCTCAGGCGTGTCATCCACTGCCGGCGGGGACAGTGACGTTGGGCGCTGGCTCGCCAGGATATGACGGACGTTCACTGGCGACAACTCGCTGGAGTGCAGCGCGTTCAGATCGGTTATCTGTAACGCCCAGATCCACGATCGACCCATAACGTTGTCGCTTTGGCTGGTGACGAGCATCTTCAGATAGGCGCTTTGGCCATTGTAGATGACGTCGACCACCGCCTGTCCCATGACAGGTATCTGCTGGCCGGTGACGCTGCGGCAGATGACGGCGCTCTCTTCCAAGCCCGGCCTGCCCAGATCCCGCCACAGAGCTTCGTTGATCAGGGTGACGGCCGCTCCCATGTCGAACTGAAGGCGCGCGGGACGCCCATTGACCTGGAGGGCCGCTTCGTAGCTTTGACTATCACGCGATGACTCCCGGTCGGACGTCACGCTGATCGAGTCGATGTTGAGGAACATCTGGTTGACCTTGGTACTCTCTTCCCTCCTCTTCTTCTGCGAGCAGTCTTCTCCGCCATACGATTCGTTTTGCGAAGCGTTTGGCTTTGACCTGCACACGCGAGCAAGATGTCCCATCTTTGAGCAGGCGTTGCACACGGCGTTACGGTACTTGCATTCATTTTCATCGTGGCCGGAACCACCACACCGGTCGCACTCATTCAAATCTCCCTTGCCTCGGCGGCGTACCTGGTTCACCAACACCAGCTCGGACGAATTTGTCAGACGGCTACCACCACGCGTCGACTCTCTCACGATTGACTCAAACTGCTTTGCCTGAGCGAGCGCGTTGTCGAGCGATGCGTGATCTCTTTGGAGTAATTGCTGGCGTAGCACGTTGTACTCGATGCCCATGACGAACCCGACGGCCAGGGCTCGGTCAAGCTTGACGGGCCAGGCACATTTGGCGGCGAGTGAGCGGAGGTGGATGGCGTACTCGGAGTACGTCATACCCGACGGTCGCGAAGCGGTGAAGAACTTGTAGTATTCGGCCAGCATGATGGGCGTCACCTTGTAGTGCACTTCCAGCTTGGCGAGCAGGTCGTCGTACTTGAGGTCCTTGATGGTGTAGGGCGCAATCAGAGCCAACAGCGTCTGTTGCACGACCGTCGACAGCGAGCAGATGAGCAACGCGCGTTTGTCTTCCTCCTCGGTGACTTTGGAGAGGTGTAAGAACGCCTTGAAGTGCTCTTGCCATACAGGAAAGTGCTTCGGCTCCCCGTTGAACACCGGCGGCGGCGTCATGAGGTTGGTGCTGATGACGGGAACCGGCTTATCGGCCATTTTGGTTGAGATGAGCTACGGACTGGTCGCGAGTGGACAAGACGTACGTGACGATGTACAGCAACAGTAGCGCGGACACTACCCTGCTGGTTGCGCCAATAATTGTTGGGGTTTGGGGCAACAATTTATACAGGTGTGCGCGGTCGTACAATAGGAAAGGATACGAGGTAGAAAGGAAGAGAGCAGCGGGGTTAACAGACCGGCTGCTGTCTTAATGGATAACAAGAGTGAGGGTGAATATGATATCACCGGATATCACAGAACAACGTCCGGGTCCGACCGCACCCCACAACACTTTTATATTTCAAAACCTGCTAGATAACAGAAAAAAGTACTAACGCATAACATACATGAAACAAATCAACTAACAACATCAACATAGACAGTCACAAACTATAAAAAACTGTTACTGCGATTATATACAGCACACGATACACATAAAATAAAATGAATCAACAACGGCGACGCAAAATTCAACGACTATAAAAACCGTGTTACTATACTGTTCGTGTTCGTGTTCGTGTTATGTGTTCATACTTATACCTGCGGTCGGTCGGTCATACTTAAGCTAAAATGCACCGTTCAAATCTTATTCTTAGCGGGTGGGGTGAACCAGAGCTGGACTCTAATAGTCCCATCTATATGCTTCTAGTCGACTAGTAGAGCTAGAGGGCCCTAAAATTTCGCTTAATTTGACATTGCAAAGTGCAGGCAAACCTTTACTCTGCGCTTTAATTTTTGATAATAGAACTCAAAGCTTTTTTCCACATCTGCGATTAGATTTTTGGAGCTCTAATCGAACATCAAAATGTGGTAATGTCATTCGAGATGAATCGCGATGATTTGATATCGTTAGTAACACACGAGTAAAATGACCGCAAATATAAATATGTTTAACTTATAAAAACGACTACTGCGACTCTAAGCAGCGCACATCAGTCAAGAGCTTCTCCAGCTGCTCTCTCACCTCTTCATTTTCTTGTCGTCGTTTCAACTGTCTCTTTTCGGAGACCATCTTTTTTTTCGACAACGGGAGGATGCTCTGACGTTGTTGCTTAGCACGCTCCTTCGCTTTGGCGATTCGCATTTCCTGGAAAGATCTCGCCTGGCGGATCATCTTCTTTCTGCATCGTTTTCTCCCAACGGGAAGGGAGGATGTGTTGGTGGCGGAGATGGCATTTACGAGTTGGAAGGCTTGATTCAGTTGAGCTTCTACTGAAGCAATCTTCACCTCGCCGATGGTAGATGAGATGAGCTGATTCTTGACGCGCGCGAGTTTCTCGCGCAACAGCTCCACCTTCTTGCATACCATTTCTATTCGGTGACTCCTTCCCGAAGCCGCATCATTCCCATCCTGCGTGTTCAATTCCATCGGAATTGAGACGTCCGCGACGGACTGTACTTCATCGTTAACAGTTGCTGTCAACGATGAAGGAGTGTTGACAGGGACTCCTGTAAAAGCGCTCATAGAAGATGCCTGAGACGATTCGGTTAACTCACGTTACGGTGGGTGATGCATACCAAATAAAATTTGGATGGAATGAATGTGCGAGCATGGCGAATTGACGCCGCGACGATTGCGGGGACATTCGCAAATGAATTCATGCGGGCAGACCGCACAAAAACGGCAGTGAATCTGAATGAAGTAACGCAGTTAGACAAAAGGCCAAAAATAAAGTACATACCAAGCATCGATGAGTGTCTTTGCTGAAGTCAGATCGACGATGAACGATATAAAAAACAGTTGCGTTGCGTTTGGAACGGATTATCCAGCGATCAGGAGACGTTTGCTCCAGCAGCTCGGGCTGATCGAGATAGAACGATGATTTACTGTGGTCCTCAGAGACCACCTGTTGCCGATGCGTACCAACACAACCCATCCGAATCTAAATTAAAATGTCACAACGTACAATATCAGCTATCCATACCAAGTCGGAGTACTTGTGAGCATAAAAAGTCGAGACAGCATTCAGCAGTACACCACAAGTGTTGTCCAAGCGTCGGTTGCTCATCCGGGAGAGAAATTTAGTCTTCAGAATGCTAAAGCAAAATTAGGTTAGGAGATCGGTTAACTACATAGTGCAGAAAATACTGAAAGAAAAATATTAATACTATTACAGTAAATTTAATAGCATATAATAATGGAATTGAATATTAAAGCAAACAATAATATTACAGTACGACCCAGATATACCGTATTTATTCTAATAGTACGACACTCTCTAATAGTACGACAGGGTAGAGAGGGATCGAAAAATAGTACAACATGTCGTAGTATTAGAATAATTACGGTAAGAGAAAACTGCATATCAGAGAATGTTTCCACTTTTTCTGCGTTCTCTTATATCCAGTTTCTACTGTATTGAATATTGAATGAACATTATTGATTTTGTTCAACCCTTAACTAGCCGATTTCTACTGTAAGAGTATAGCAACTGCAAATGAAAACAATTAAGCGTTGAATATAGTCTCGCACTTGGTCACGCGCGCAGCTCAGTTTCGTCTTACTTACTTGTGGAATGATTCCAAGTGAGTATTAGTTGACACATCGCTTGTCAGTCGCGCCCATTTCGCCCAGCAATGAATCATCGGACCACCGTAATGCTCCACAAAATAATCTCCAAAGGTTTTCACCATTGGATCTTGCATGAAATTGTTGACCAGAACGCCATATCGAAAATTGAATTCTTCTTCATTTTTCGAGCTAAAAGGTTCGCCTTTCGCAGGAGAAGAAAAATAATATTTGAAAACTTACAACATTACGAGAGAAAGCGCTTGCCGGACTTGCGCATGAACATCTGGTGCCAGTTTGCTGATGATATTTTTCAACCAACTCCTCCATGTATGCCAGTCGCAAAGCAGTCGCTTGGTTGACGGACTCTGATCGCCAAATACTTCTGTCCAAGCATTCCAGAGACCGTTCGCATAGTCGGACATAAAGAATTCCGGCGCGAGCGTTGATGTCTAAAAACCAAAAAAATACTTAAACTATAGTCTCCTAAACTGATCGTATAGTCAGCCACACCTAAAGGAGACAGGTCAGAACCGTTATTCAGAAAATCGATCATATAATGACAATCGTAACTACTACTATTTTAAACCACCGAACATTATTCGAAATTTCCACCTAGAATTTCAGAAAAGTAGACTAAATCAAAATACGACAACGTCAGCAGATAGAATGCTCAATTACTTTTTGATTAACAAAGAATTTGACGAAACAGGCGAAATATCAGCTAAGAGATGATGATCTTTTTATCTCAAGTAGTACGAATTACCTATCCGCAATGGTANGATTAACAAAGAATTTGACGAAACAGGCGAAATATCAGCTAAGAGATGATGATCTTTTTATCTCAAGTAGTACGAATTACCTATCCGCTATGGTATACACAGTCAATAATAATACGGTATAAACTTCAAGCCCACAAAAAAGGAACAAAAACTCAACAACCAGTCTTATGCGTACGATACTGACCTGTCTCATTAAGGTATGGTTGAATGTAATCTTATCAGATAAGAATTGTGACATGTTTAATAGGACTTACCGGTCTTGAAGTTTTCGAAATACAGGCACGAGTTGCTCCTTGCTCTCTGAGCGAACAAAGAACCAAAAGACGGGCTGTCCCGCACCGGAATCATCAATCACCATCACCGTTCCGAAGACGTACTCTGGATACATAGTGGTTTCATGGGTGGAGTCAACACAAATCACTTTGTGACCGAATCGATCCAACTTCTTCCGCATTGAAGACGCTTCCATTGCTAAATTGTTTACGTAATCAATAATTGTCAGTCGTAATATCCTCACCCAATTGGAAATTGTCGTTTTCTGAAGTTTTCGGCATATAATGCAGGAACACACCATCAACATCGGCGTAAAATGCAATCATCAGATCGAGACTAATTTCATCTTTCGCATGAAAGCGAAAGACACACTCCGGCAATCGTGATTTTAAATAGTAAGTGACGTCTTTCAGACTAATATAGTGCTGCCGACTATTTTCGTCTGATTTCTCTTAAAAGATATGGTCGTAAGCTACATTTAATGATGTAAAAAGAGTCGCTTACGTTGAATCTTCTGGACGATGGACTGCGGAGTCCATCCTTCTTGTAGGTATCCTTCAACTTCCTTGATGACATCAGGAGGCATTCTCAACATGGATATGTCATTTTCATGCCCAGTGTGAACCAAATATCCGTTTACTTTGCATCTTCTAAAAATAATTCTATATAGTCAAGTGTCAGATTTTTCCGAAAACTCCATTACCATAAATCCTCTAATAATCGCCCTGGGCGATTATTATTTCATAAGGGGTCTGAGAGAACATTTGTTTCTTTCAATCGTCATTTTATTTTATAAAAGCGCTCATAAATACAAAGATTATGCGTTCTCAGTACTAGAATTTGAATAGGAATTCAGTGTTGACCTGCACGGCACAAGTCTTTAATGTTTTAATCACTCTGAGGGGGGCGATTATTAGAGGATTTACGGTACTTTATATGGGTGCAGTTATAAGATACATTGATCGATGCGACTACTTAACCATCTCTACGGTTATTTTATACATAACATTAACTCTGAAGCGTAACTCATTCCAAATACTCACCCATTTGCGAAAAGAACAAGGCTCAAGTGGGCTGAGCAGGTCGCTCCAATTTTTGCCGTTCTCATCAGGTTATCACCACTTCCACATACTCGCTTGTCTCGATCACCACTCCTGTTACAATAATATTGAAAAGATGAGCGATCGCCCATCTCTCTGCCGCCTCGATGGAGGACGAATTGTGGCTGCATCTTCTGTTCAATTTCATGTAGCCAGGCCTAAAACGTTGCATCATATACGATCTGAGTTCTTGTAGTTAAGAGTTTCTAGCTAAAGTGTAGTTCTAGCGGAAAAGGAATAATTTTGTTTTGTATACCATTTTCACTATTAATTGGACACTTTGTCTGAACATTTTGCTTGAAAAGTGTTCAATTCTATTTAAAAGGTATCCATTTAGGAGTGAAAATAGTATAGAACTTTTTGCGAGAACTTGACTGAGAGCTTTCGACCGCCACAGCAGCATAATACGCATAGAACCAAATACCCTCAGCAGAAAGACATATTTAGACGCAACTTTTTGCGAGTATCATAATCTTATGTATAAAAATAGTTCATCATACCTTGAACTCTTCCTCTTCTTCAAACTCCAAATTGACGCTGTCAGCATCCAGAAGCCGATCATGCTTCTCTTGCAGGTGCTTTTTCAAGGCTTGCATCGTTGCAAGCTTAGCATCGCAGTTCTCTTCCGCGCACTTTAACGTCATCTAAACAAATTATCAATAATTACAACGTCAAGCAACAGCGTGGAAATTAACTAACCTGGGTGGCCCCGCCATGCTTCTTGTATCTATGAGTGTTGAGCAAGTTCTTATTCGACAGGACACTGTCACAAGACGGACAAGGAAAGGATTCCTTGCGGACATTTAGACTGGCGGCCATATTCTATGTCGATCAATTCAGGCTCCCCAGCCAAAACGAACAGAACTCCAGCCACCACACCAAGAAAGAAGAGAAAGCAACGCTTTGCTAGCGTCGCTGTCTGCAAACGTATTTCATAATAAAAAGAATTGCGATATCGCCAACATTTTATTTACCTATGTATTTATACCATTTCTACTTTAAAAGGGTCTTTTTAACTTCAATTAGACTTCCTATTTCATACTGCACAGTTTAGAAGCAAAATATTCAACAAAGTGCTCAATTTTAACTTCAAAAATGTTCAATTTAAAATTAAAATGGTATGTTTACTTCACATTTGTTTATTTATTTATCTAGGTCAATTTTGGGGCACGCTTATTCACGGCAGAACCCGTTGCGTTTACCTAAATTCCCTCAGCGCACGTAATATCGAATTGAACTGAATCTCAACGCGATTATACGGTATCAGTGCAGTCACGTGACGGGTAGATCGCTGGGGTTTGCTCGACGTTTCAGTTTCTACATGGTCACATCGCTGGCATTCATCTGGGGCCGGTTTCTCGAAACGCCGGGAAGGCGCAGGGTGCACCCGGAGTACGCGTACCCTGTACCCGGGTTTCTCGAAACATTTTTGCGCTGGGTACGGCTTCCCCAGGAGGGCTCGGGAAGGCCGGGAGCTACCCTTGCTCGGAGCTGTGGTAGCGTCGGCCGGGAAGTAAATTTTAAAGCTTGTAAGTAGATTTTTTGACAGAAATGAATGTTTTTATTGAATTCTATGACATTTTTAATGTTTTGGCAGAGTTCTGTTAAATTTGGCGCGGTACTTCGGAAAATCGAGGATGATTTTAAATCGGTTCGTTAAATCAGCTTGTTTTTTAATAACTTTGCACAGACTAAACGGATTTCGATAATTTTGGATTTATTACAACCCCTGCGCTCTAAGAATTGTTTCTAGCATAAAAAATTGATGACCCATGATCAAGCAGATACCCCTAATTTTAGGGGTACCTCTGTACCGAAAACCTTCCAAAATAGTTTTTTGGGGACTGCTTTGAACTTTGAATGAAATGAAAACAAAATCGTTAAAAAGTACCCCTAAAATTAAGGGGTACCTGCTTGATTATGGGTCATATGTTTTTTTATGCCAGAAAAAATTCTTAGAGCGCGGTGGTTGTAATAAACCCAAAATTATCAAAATCCGTTCAGTCTGCGCAAAGTTATTTGAATAAAATCTCTAGCATTTCGTCGAACATCTTGTGTAATGACCAAATTCATCGTTAAGAGCACAAAATTCATCGTAACGATTGTTTTGTCACTTAATTAAGTCGAAACAACGTAAAATGAGAAAAAATAGCTCAAAATTAGTAAATTAGATTATTTATTTATTAATTCTTCAACAAAATTCACTTTTTCAACTTATTTGAGAGTAATAATTGCATTAATCTTAAGTGTCAATTCAAAAAATGCGTTCGCGCCGATGAATTGCTGCAGTTAATAGGTCGGGTATCACCCGAGCGTTCGAGAAACTCGGGCATTTTCGCCGGGCGATACCCGGCTCGGGAGCCTTCCCGGCCGCTACCCTAGGGTAAGCCGTACCCGGAGTTTCGAGAAACCGGCCCCTGAACACAAGCACCCGCGCATATGGCAAAGAAGAATTGCGCTACGAATTGCTAACATATGGAGGTGGCGAAGGCTAGATTCAAATGGTAGTGCAGATAGTTGTGGTAATCACATGTGGAGAACTACATTTGGAAGAATTGATTTAGTTATGGAAATAAAAGTAAAATAAACACAATTTGCTCTTAGTCAAATTTGGCATAATGATTGTGTAAGGGCTTTGTTAGGCGGGCTACCAAATTTTTGTATACCAAAACGATTCCAAAGTTTTAAATCATACATTTAGATGGTGTTATAGACATAGAGATGCTGTTGGGAGAGCTTTGTTGAAAGTTAGCGCTGAAAGAGGAAAGGTTCAGCAGAATTTTATCAAAATTTAGTCAATGCTTAAAGACATGAAGTACCATCAAGAAGAACAATCCACAGATGACATGCGCAGTTCAGCAGAAGAATAGAATGGTTAAATGATGATAAACAATCTGATGAGACAACAACTTTTGAGGATAGATGAAATGGTTTGTTGTCTGGCAGAATAAATGAAACATGCTTCATTGTTAGCTGTAAACAATACGGTAGGATAAGTTGGTTATCATATGGCACAACTTAGCAAATTTCAAAGAAATAGTGAAATATATGCAAATTTTGTTTCTGTATACCACCATGCAAGCTAACATCACAGCAGAGTAAAATATAAATTGTCTTGCCATGTAGATTGTTAACCAAGACACTTTGGGATATTGAGGAAATAAAGAATACAATGATGAGCAACAAAACATGTATACACCTTGAACAATTAAAAATATGCCTGTATTGTAGAATTTGGCTTAAAAAAGTGACCCACTCCCTCAAAATTTCAAAAAGTACACAAAAAGTGAATTGAGAGCAAATATTGGCCTTATTTTTTCCAAACTAAGGAGTACTAGGCTTTCTGGTGGTATCACAATGGTGAGCAGTTGGCTCTCCAGCCATACTCTTGCTCATTTGATAACTCAAACAAAAACCCCATTTCAACATGACGTTTCAGGCATGGAGTATAGCAAAATTCGATCCCATGTCCCCTGCCCCAATGTGTGTACCTACAAAGCCTGATCCATCACCAACTGCCTGCAACTCACCATCTGTAAGGTAGAGGTCTGCAATGTCAAGTCTGTCAATGACCCCTGCAATGATCTGCGCAATCTACTCTGCGCCAGGCACTCAGTGGTGACCAGTGTTGGGCAACAAGGTGAACACACCTAGTTTACTCATGTGAAAATAAGTAAAATTAACCTAGTTCCAACTAGATAAGTACCCAGTTTACACAAACAATTCTAGGGTGAGTCATAAAAAAAGGCAGGCATTATAACTTTTGAACGGGGTAGCACTTTTGGCCCAAATTTAAACCGTATGATGTCCTGGGATGGGGCTTCAAGTGGGCGGTGTTTGGTTTGCCTCCTTTACAAACTGTCGTCGCGGGACCCCAAAATGTGCGAAAAAAGGGCCTTAAATTGGAGGTAACTTTGGATGGTTACTGTTAGAGTTGTAACAAGGTCAGGGCTTTCAAAAGGTAGGGTTGGGGATGGGGTTGGGGTTTGTTGGGGTCAGGGTTAATTTCAAAAGTCAAGAATGGGGTTGAGGTCAGGGTTGGGGTAACCTCGTGGGGTATGGGGTTACCGTGACTCTAGTTACTGTAAAGTGGAGAGTTGAGAGATGGTGAGCTGATTTTTGGGCCAGAGGTAGTTCACAAAAGTGCGAATGTTTTCCAGAATATTTTGGAAATTGGTCAGAAATTTTCCAAAAAATGCCTCAAAGAGGTGCCCAAAAATCTGCCAAAAACTAGCCAATGGGTCAATTTTGGCCGATTGTCAAAATTTCCACCCTTGGGAACTACCTCTGGCCCAAAAATTAGCTCACAATCTCAACTTTCCACTTTACAGTGACCCTCCAAAGTCATGTCCAATTTAAGGCCCTTTATGGCGCATTTTGCGGTCTGCAACAACAGTTTGTAAAGGAGGTGGCCAAAACTCTGCCCACTTGAAGCCCCATACTAGGACACCATACGGTTAAAATTTGGGCCAAAAGCGCAGTCCATCCAAAAGTTAAGTAACCTGTTTTTTTTATAATCACCTTGTAGAAATTTTTTTGCATAAATGTCATGCAGTGCTCCCATGGGAGTGACTTTTGCGGCGCAGGTGATTTATGACTGGCTAGGTCATCGCGATGAATCAGAGTGACCATGCCCCTCCCCACCCCCCATCCCCTCTAGACCATCAGGCCTTGCGCGCCGTGCTTGGCAACTACAGACTTTGTCATTTTGTGCAGTTGTTTACTTGCATGGAAAGGGAAAAGTGACCAAATGATACAAACCACATCTCTATATATAATTACTCTTGTCAGTGTGTTTGTCTGTCTGTCTGTCTGTGTGTGCCAGCGTTCTGATTGGCCCGAACCCGGTTGGAGCGCCCCCTTGTGGCAAGCGTCGGAAACTGCCCTTTCTTTGAACGAGCTGAGGCCCCATCGAGGCAAGCGTCGGAATCTGCCAGCTCTTAGTACAGATCAGGGCCCCTTTGAGGCAAGAGTTGGAATATGCCCGTCGTTAGTAAAGGCAAGGGCCCCATCATGGCAAGCCTTGAAATCTGCCCGTTCGAAGTAGGGGCGGGGGCCTATTCGCGGCAAGCGTCAGAATCTGCCCAGCCCTAACTGATCCGAGCGCCCTCTCCCGGCGAACGTCAGCAACTATCTAATTTCGTACCGTTCAACAGTTAAAGGTGGTAAGCAAGAAAGTTCAACTTTGGAGCGCGCGAGAGGGCCAGACAGAGCCGCAGATCAACCAGTAAAAAGTCGAAGCAACGCAAATGATCGGCATAGAAAACAGACGTGAAATTACTACGCGCGTGTGTAAATTGTCACGTTTTCGAATTTTATGGAACAACCCGTGGAAAATTTCCACGGGTCTGCTAGTTTCTTTTAATAAATCACCTTCTTTCAAATAGTTTCAATCTGGATGCTCAAGTCACCTGTTGGATTTCGAAATTTTTTGCATAAAAATTGAGCAGAGCTCCCATGCAAGTCTCTTTTGAGAGGAGGCTGGAATGTCCATTGGGCCGAAATGTCCACACGTTCACATCAGGCTAACTAAAGAGAGACCATGCCGCTGGGCGGAGCTAATCATGCCGCGCCATGAACAATAGAGCGCCAAAATGTCTACAGATCAGCGCCGGGTGTGCTGAAAGGTCCACAGAGCCAGTTTAAAGAACGCTAGCTACTTCTGTGGTTCTATGGTTTGTTGAAGATGGCCACACACTTTTAATTGCAACGTTCATGCCACTACATTTTGGCGCGCAGAAGATATTTGTAATGCGCGGCGCGTCATATGCTCATTGTTATTGAAAAAGGATGACCTACATTAACATAACACATGCTGTATGCTCAGTTTTACACATGGCGTTCAATGGACTATGCACATTTGCGGCATGCCACACGCTCAAAAAATCGCTATATTTAACGCTGGAAGAAGAGTTAAGCATTGTATCTCATCCCAACTCATTGAGAAATGGAGTCCATTCCCTGCGCCTCTGTGTTTGCCGTTTCAAGTCATTACCAGTGGCCTGTGATCCAATACAAGAGCAAGCATTGGGACAGCACTGTACTTGAGTTCAGCTACAAAAGCGCTGGTCCAAAAGACTCAAACATGGTATACTATCAGTGCATTGCGTGCAAGAACCTCTCCAACTTGGGTTGTGTTGGTGGAGAAAAGTCTGGTGTAGCACACATCAAGCTGGTAAATGGCGTGATTGTAACCAACCCAGACAAAACAAATATGCCACAGAGCTGCGGAACTGGCAGCAACACCAGTACAGCCGCAGAGGTATATAGAGTTGGAAAAGTGAAGCAGTAATACAACAACTGTTAACAGGTGCTTGCAAAATGGTACATGTCTGAAGAGCAGACAAAAATTTGGGTGTCCAGGAAGTGCCCACAAGCAGCCTTTGATTATGCAATTGATGGTGTTGAGGATCACTTTGAGAGTGAGTATGGGCAGGAAGTCATCAAAGACATCAAGATGAAGCTGCACACAGGCTATGGTTCTGCAAGTAAGCGCCACACATTTACTGAAAATCGCGCCTTCCACATCATCAAAGATAACTCCTTGCAGAATATCCACAAGTCACTACAAATCACAAAAGATGTTAGATATTATGACTTATAGGGACTGTAATAGAAGTGCAAGTCAATTTTTCAGGAGGAGACCTTCCTCCAGAAGTATGACCTTACACCTAATTGTGTAATGGTTGTATTTTTTGCAATCAGTGACTTGGAGCTGCTGCTGGAGGCCGAATTTGTGCTTTGTGATGGCAATCACAAGTATAACCCACCAGAGTTTCACAAGCCAGGACAGCTATGCATCCTCCACACAATCATCAAGGGGAAGTGTCACCCATTCCTGTTTGCATTGATGAAGAAGACCAACCAGGATGCCTACAGAAGCTTGTTCAACTGCCTCCAACAAGCAATGATTGCATGATATCGCCATCTTGGCAATTTGCCCCACTGTATCTGGCTCTTCAATATTGAGCAAGCAGCAATGGGGGTGTGTATGAATGTCTTCCACCCCCTCAAGGTTCACCATATATAGTGGCGCACTTTCTTACCAGATTTTTCCAAGTATAAGCCCATGGGCTTGTATTAAGACTTGGCACTTTTCGCGTCTCCACCTTGTCCCCAAATATAAGCCCATGGGTTTATATTTGGAAAATTCAGTTACATAATGCTGTTTGCAGCTGTCAACCCAAAAAGCAAAAAATAAAGTTTCTTCAATGTTTTGTTCTTCTTTTGGATTATTTTTACACGCAGACAATGTAAGATCTATTTAATTGTTGCAAAACCTATTGCAGAATATGGAGTTTGTATGTAAATTTCATTGAAAATAATTTTATTTCACACATACATGATGATCTTTTTCTGCTCCAAATATTAGCCCATGGGCTTATATATGGAAAGTCAAACCAAATATAAGCCCATGTGGGCTTATACTCGGAAAACCTGGTACAAATTTCTACTATAATATAGTTCAGGCTGCACATTCCATTTCTCAAAGGTCATTAATGCTAAGTGTGATGGACTGGGACTGAGGGAGCTTCAAGGAGAAGGATGCCAATGGAGTGCTGACCCACCAAACTAACTCCATCAAGAAGTGGTTCAAGCGCATCTATTACCTGTGTTTCCTTCCAGAACACCTTCAATTCTGCTTCACAAAAGACCTCCAAGCTGTACCCATCTACCCAAGCACCATCATCAATGTGCAGCTCCATAAATTTTGTGGCTACTTTGAGTCTTACTGGCTGGGCTGCCTTCTCATCCATGATGTTGTGAAAGCAAATTTTCCTCTGGTGTGTAGCGGGATTTATAGGTGGTTCAGTGGTTCAATTATATGGTTTATTGCGATTGTAGTCAGATAGGTATGATTACAAGGATAAATAGTACAAGATTGTAGATAGAGAGAGAGTATCAGGAGGTTTAGAGTAAGCGACTGGTTTATTTGGTTGGTAAACAAGACAGTGCCTTCTCTTGCGCCTATGAAGCCAGATTGGGTGGCTTGGCCTCATTATAAATTTGGGCCTTAAGGAGAGATTGATAGCGATGCATGAATAATGAGCGTGCATGCTATCGCGAGTAATAGGACAATGGGTGATTAATCATTATAGTCAAGCGCAAAATGTAGATAAGCCCTAAGTCGGTCATGGTATAAAGGATAAGGATTGATCGCTTTTGCGACACATGATTTATGGGGCCAGTTTAGCAACACTGGAATTTGCACCATCAACTATGCCGAGGGGTGGCACAATAGGCTTCAAAGCCAGATGTATGGGTGCCACCCATCACTCACCAAAATCATTGGACTGTTCCAGTCTTCTCAAGATATGAGCAAGTTCTACATACAAGCCCTGAAAACTGACATGCTGGCAATTATTTAGCCCTAGAAATTAGAAGTGGTGCACCATAACATTCTACTTCAGAAGGAGATGGCTATGTTCAGTTCTATATGTTCACACCTTTGACCACACACCAGGACATTCTGAATTATATAGATTGCATCACTGGCATTGGAGTTTTGTCCCCAAAGCTCCAACTCTGCACCAAATGTACTTTAGCTCATGTACTAACACCTAGCTGCCTACTTTTTTTATCAACTTTGTGAATTTTCTACAGTTTGTTTATTAAAATACATTTAACACGGTCTAACTGCACAACAACATATACACACGATAACACAATAACAAATGGCACAGTAATTTAAAATTGTTGTATTCTGACCGGAGGGTGTGAGGAGACAATGTGTTAGACCGTTTATATATGTAGGTTACAAAAGAGGAACAACTTGGGGACCACTACTAGGACAACATGGGGTGGTGCTCTTGTTATACAAGGTGAGCCACACCACCTCAGGCAATACTCAATGAACATGGTACAATGTGGCTCCAGAGTACGCGGGGGATTCAAATACGATAACCGGTCTACAAGCCTAAAGAAACCTGTCCCTAACATGGGGACACATCAAAAATATTCTGCTATTTCTTGTGGGAAGAAACAGAGAAGAGTTAAACTTACTTAAATTTATATTTGCAGAGATTGCAGTTAAACAGAAGTTAATACATAGACATTTTTAGGGCAACAGTAATTGTATCTAGTACAATATAATGTATTTGTGCTTTAACCCTTCTGCAACTACAAATAAGCTTAAGCCTAAGGTGTAATCGTTTTGTGATGGACATTCTAGCGCACCTGCCACCAATCTGTGGACATTTTGGTGCTCTATTGTTGTGGCATGGCGCAGTAATATTTTTCATGAGTCATTGACCAGCCATGGACCTTCTAGCCCAATGGACATTTTGTCTCAATGGATATTTCAGTTTGCATTCCTTTTCTGTATGTATGTACAATGCCTGATCCATTGCCACCCTCCAATGCCTCACTGCCTTTGAGGAAGAAATCTGCAACATCAAATTTAACATCATTGGTATCGCAGAAACTTGGCTCAGCGGCTCCAAATGCATCAATCTCCCATCTGGCTACACGATCTACCAGAGCAGGAAGCCTCAAGGCAAGCACATCTTTGCAAGTGTTGCTTTCTATGTGCTGTCATCACTGAATAAATGCATGCTTATTGTTGTCTTCATGTCCAACAGGATCATCAAACTCATGCTCCAACTCTATGGCTGTCACACACTCCACTTGATCCAGCTTCATGCTCCACACGCCAGCAACCCTGATGCTGAATGATGACCATTGTGCTTGGCCATTTCAATGTGGCCATTGGTAGTTGACAACCAGGAGAGCGCTTTGTTGGTCTGCACAGTGCCAGTGATTGCAATGCCCGCGGCAACCTCCTGCACAACTTCTGCAAGTGTCAGAAATTGTTCACAATGAACTCTTTCTTCCACAAAGGCTACATGCAATGCTGGATGTGGCAGAGCCCCAACAACCAGTCGTTCAATGAGATCAACTTGTTGCTGATGCCTGACTGCCACTACATCTCTGATGTCAACATCCTTTCAAAGTTTGATGCCAGCCAGCAGTGACCACCACCTCATTTGAGCCTTGTTCAACTAGATCACCTGCTGCACCAATGCTCCTAGTCATCCCACTTGCAAGCCTCCACCCAAGTTCAACCAACTGGTGCTCAAGCTTGAAGCCACCATTGGTCTTCTCGAGTCACCCTGCCCAATGCCCATGTGAGAGTACACCTGCCTTGTCAATGCACTGACACATGCCACTCATGCCACTGAACAAGACATTCAACTGCCAACACATATCTCTGCAACAACCAGGACACTCTTCTACTGAAGCCAACAGCTTTGACTCAGACTTGCCAACACACCACATGCTGCTATTCAGTATGCCAAGCTGAACAAGACTCTGCATTAAGTGCTTGCTGCTGATCTCCATGCACATCACCTCCATACTCTGGAACAAGCCATCACCACCAATCATCTGCCCGCTCCAGAAACAAGCTTGCCACTGGCTGGATGCAGGTCATGCATCTCCACCAATGAGATGGGCAACACAAAATGATGGCAGCAGAGGCCACCACCCTCATCCACACCTTCTACAATGACTTGTACCACTCTGCCAATGGGCCATTCATCTACACACCATCTTCTTCTGTCACCCAGGCCTAGCCACTCTCCACAAACAAAGTCTTCCAAGCGTTGACTCAACTGAAGTCACAAGGAGCTGCCGGAATGGACCAGGTACTGTCACTTGCCACCAAGCTCGCTGCACCACACCTCATGCTGCCACTCTGCTCACTGTTCAATGACATGCTTGCTGATGACATCAGCCTGCCAACTCTAACTGCTATGCACATAATTCTGCTCCACAAGAAAGGTGACATGACAGACATCAGCAACTATAGACTGATCTCACTACTATCAGTTCTGTAGAAGTTGCTGACAAAGGTCATCACCTGGCGTATTGAGGCTGCTGAGGAACACTGACTTTCACCTAACCAGGCTGGCTTCTGCAAGGGCTACTCTATGCTTAACCATTTGCCATAGTGGATCAGTGGGTAAAAGGAAGCAAAATTTTCTTGTGACAGTTGCATACAGCAGTAAACAAATGTCAATAAAAATTAAAAATAGCTTTTGATTCCTAATTTAATATAGTTTGCGATAATGTTGGGAATTTTAAATTGGTTTAGTGTCAAAAAAAGGAAACAATAGGGTTTCCATACTGAAATTGAGTGACAGACACATTTGAAAGCTAGGTAGTATAAAATTACAATCAAAGTATCAAAAAAACGAGTGTAAAATGTTCTTTGCAATAACTCAGAGATTTTTAAATTGAATAAATAGAAAAATTAAAAAACATTGTTGACTGAGTATTCAACATTTTTCCAGGCCTTAGTACAAAGGTGATCCACCATGCTGCATGCTGTCAACATGGCCATCAAGAAGTGCCGCAAGTACAACCTGCGCCTCTCCATGCTGTTCATTGACTTCCAGAAGGCCTTCAACAAAACTGAATTTCATGCTATTTGGAATTTGCTTGCACACTATTGCATCAACAGCAGCATCATTGAGATCATTAAGAAGTTGTATGCATCATCCAGTTTCATTGTCACATTTGCCTCCTCCAAAGTCACCATTGATGTGCAATGTGGCATCTGGCAGGGTGACATGCTCTCCCAAAGCTGTTTGTCCTCTGCCTCTAGCACACACTCAACAGCATTGACTGGGCGCAACGCGGTCTAAAGGTTGGCAACCAGCGCCTCCTGTACCTTGCCTACACCAATGACATCATCCTCCTAACCCATGACATCGACAAGCTGCAGTCTATGGCTGACAATCTCTTCACCGCCTGTGCTGCCATCGGCCTCAATGTGAATGTCACCAAGACCAAATGGCTTTCTATGGAAGATGATCAGCACCAACTCCATCTCAGTGGCAAGACAATCAAACTCATGATGAGCTTTATCTACCTTGGCCAAATCATCAACTGACTGCGTGACCACAAAAAGGAGATTAGCCGCAGGCTGGTGGCCAGCTGGGCAACCATCAGCAAGTACAGGACGTTCTTCACCTTGCTGCGCATCCTAATGAGGCTCAAGTGGCACCTATTCCACCAGTGCATCCTCCTGGCAATGCTGTATGGCTGCAAGACTTGGGCCCTGACCAAGGCAACAGAAGATTGCCTTGCCAAGGCCCAACAAAGGATGGAGCGCCGCATTCTCCGAGTCTGGCTGCGCAACCAATGGCCAAACACCCTGCTGCGTGGCATTGCAAAGCTGCACAACATCATCAAGTGCATGTGGTGATGGAAATGGCGCTTTGCAGCAAAGGTAGCAGCACTTGACGCAACGCGCTGGACCTAGATGATAACAACATGGATGCTTGATGTGATCCAACCCATTGGCCAACCATGACACCACTAGGCTGAGAAGCTGTGGGGTGGTGGGGAGTGATTGGCTGAGGGCCGCTGTATTATTGTCTTGGAATAGCATAGAGTCCCACTTAGTTTGTAAAGACTGATAAAGTGAATAAAAAAATTAAAAAAATGAAATTTTCAAACAGGTCTATTTTATATTTTAAGGGCTGTCCAACAATACATCACTTCTTTGAATTGGGAATAGCATTAGTTTCCATATTTATTGAGAATAGAGAAAAAATCTAATGGGATTTTTCCCAACAAATTACCATACATGCACATTCTTGGGACATCCCCATTTTCTGACCCGTATATCTTTGTGCCATGCTCCCCATAGTGAAAAATTTTTACGCCTTCGTTTTCTCTTGCTGAGACAAATCACTGTGTAAAAAATTAAGACCGCGGCATTCCTCCTTGACTATGATGCACATTATCAAAAAGTGCCATAATCCCAAGCCTAAGCAAAGCCAAAATCTATGGTTGTCCAATGACACTTGCGCAAACTGGTTCATGATGCCAAATGTGGCAAGCAGGGGGGGGGGGTGGCGCTAAATTTTTGAACCACACTGGATTTGCATTTCGCAATTTTCAAAAATGGCAAATAAAACTTTGCAGACAAGTGAGTTATGAAATGAGACATCAGGTTACGTTCTTCTGCTTCTATTAAGCGTAACTTTAATTTATGATCTAACCCGCAAGGAAAAGCATTAATAGAATATAGTGTAATTTGATGAAATGTTGCTTAAGGCAAACTGACAGAAGGTATGTTTACCAACTTCACAAAGGCTCCACATTGAGCTCTCACACTTCACATCTGCTACTTCATGTCCTTTCATTTCATTTTAGACAATGATTAGGGCTGTAATGGGGACTGAGAAATCCCCATCCCTGTTTCAGTACCTGTCCCCAAGCTCCCCACCTCTGGAATTTGATTTTGTCTCTATCCCTGAAATTCCCCATCACAAAAATTCTGATTTTATCGTACCCAGTTGTCTTAATTGATGATTTTAGTATTAATTCAGCATAACTTGTGGTGCATCGATACACTATTATCTATTTTAAGTAACATTAATTGATTCTTATCGCATTTTTTGTCTCTGTCTCCAAAATCCTCATCCCCGAAAATTCCCCATCTTCGAAATTTCCTGTCCCTGGAATTCAAATTCGTCCCCATTACCGGAATTCCCCGTCCTCGTTACAGTCCTAACAAAGATTATACAAAAACAAGTTCACTAGGTGTAATATGAAAAATTCATTACTTAATTTGCACCAATTTTCAACTAGCGCTGATAAAGTTTTTAGAGTTAAATTTCTATCGCTTCTTCACAGGTTTTAGAGTTATTAGCCCTCCAAGAGAGGTAAATTTTCTTTTTTTTAATAAGTTAGGTATTTTTTGTAATAAAATGATTGTTGCATCCATATAATTTCATGTTATAATGTTGAGTGAATTTATCATATTTATGAGAATCTGTTTGTTTAAAAACAAAACTATCTTCTGCAGGAAGCAAAAATGGCTCCAGACGCAAATCACGAGCTTGAACAAAATACTTTCCGTTTGTGAAAAGCGCAAGATCTTTATTTAGTGGTTTTGAATAATCTCTATTATTCGTCACAAGCATATGCTTATACTTACACGTCCCGTCGGCTCGTTTTTTAAATACATTATTGAAGAAATCAATGCAAATTTTCAATGGAAGATGCATTAGAACGTCTTTGACTATAATTAAATCAGCGTCAGGCAAGTCTGGATTTAAGAGGGACATAAACACAAATTTTGGTTTGAGGGGCAAATTGCTGTAACGTTGTTTATTTTTTTCCAAAACCTCAGTAACAATATCGATGCCAGTATAATTTAGAACAGGTCCCCAATCAATAAGTTGGGAAAATGTCCATAGGCCGCATGCAACATCTAAAACTGATGCTATGTTTTCTTTAATAAAAAAGTATTCTAGAAAATGTCTGTATTCTTTTGTATATGAAGGATCTGAACCCGCTCCAGAAAATGATTCACCATTTAAATATCCAAATAGTCCATTTTTGTAGATAGTGCTGAATTGCTTGACCAGTGCAATATGCAAATAATCTTGATTCTCATTGATTTCTGTAGATTGGTTGTATTTCAGATTGTTTTGAGTAATCCAAACATACTTTTCGTTTACATCTTTATGAGGAGAAGAAAACCAAAAGTAATAGCAAAATAAAATAAATATTACAGGAGGAAAAAGTTTCTTCAAATTTAACGCTCCTGTTAAATCGCTTCCGCAAACCATATTCTTTATTCGCAAATTTATAAATTGTTCTGGCATAACATATAACGAATTTGAGTCAGTTATTATAAGAGACAGACCGTAAACCAATAGACTTTCACACAACTTAAAATTTTTTATGTTACATAAAGAGACAAAAGAGTAAGGCTGTCTTCAAATTTATTATTAAGTTCATTAATTCTTAAATTTTAAGATCTTAAAAAAGAATATTTGATTATTTTGAGATACTGCACAGATGAGTATACAATGATGCACTCTTAACGTTGACGGTAATACAGGGCTTAGGCTTTGCTTAGGCTTAGGATTATAGGAAATTTTGAAGAACGCATCATGTGAAAGGAGGGATGCCGCGGTCCTGATTTTTTGCACACTTATTCACCTCAGCGAGAGAAACTCACGGTAGAAAAATTTTTCATTAAGGGGGGCGCGGCACAAAGATATAGGGGTCAGAAAATGGGCATCTCCGAAAAAAGTGCATGTCTACCGTAATTTGTTGGGAAAAAACCCGTTAATTTTTGCGCTTAGGCTTTAGGCTTGGCTTAGGCTTAGGATTATGTCACTTTCCGAGAATGTGCATCATGGTCAAGGAGGGATGCCGCGGTCGTAATTTTTTGCACAGCGCTTCGTCTCAGCGAGAGAAAACTATGGTGTAAATATTTTTTCTTATTCTGACCGCGGCACAGAGATATAGGGGTCAGAAAATGGGGCTGTCCCGAAAATGTGCATGTCTACCGTATGCTGTTGGGAAAAAACCCGTTAATTTTTACGCCTCGCTGAACAATAAAACATGGGAAACTATTTCTATCCTTATTTCGAAAAAGTGATGCATTCTCGGATAGCCCTTAAAAAATAGAACAGACCTGTTCTTAAGTAAACCCGAATCATGACTAAAATTGGGGGGAAAATTTTGACTTTTTCAAAAGAGTTGTAGCAAATCGCAACTAGAATTTATTTCCGCTTTAGTCTAAAGTTCTTTCTTCGAATACGAGAAGAGAAAAAGATGGTTTAGAATTAAAGAACGCTGAAGAAGAAGTGAATGAAGAATATCGAATATTTTTGGATGAGGATTTAGCGAAAAGGTATTTTAATTTTGCCCCCAAATATAATTTTAGGCCAAGTGAATTTCGCCATAGAACAGTCTACTTTTAATTATATTCCCTACATACGCCTAGCTCCTAAGCCTAAGCCACGTTTATCTAAACATGTGCCGATTCCTATTAAGTTACGAAGGAACCTACCAGGTCTTTCCGTAGAAGCGCAGGTTTGGAAAGTCGAAGAAATGTCACCTGACATTCTGAGGCGCCATACATGTTTTATTGGTTATCACCAAAAACAGCGTAAATAAACGTCAATATGTGAAGTAACATAGGATAGAGAAACGAGCGATGACAAATCACATACTTCGTTATGTGAAGGAAGGAAGTAGCATATCGGTATTATTAATAGTAAATATCGGCCCTAAAGAGCGCCCCTAGGTCGATATTTCGGGGAGGGTGAGGCCTTTTCAGAAAACCCAGTTGGTCGTAGCACCAATTAGATTAAAGGGGAACTACCGTATTTCTTCCAATAGACGCCCTCCCTCCAATAGACGCCCCCCTCTAATAGACGCCCCCCTCAAGCCTTGATTGAAAAAATAGACGCCCACC
>NIUQ01000885.1:0-38433 GCA_002796945.1 Plectus sambesii | reverse complement strand
TGTTGGCTCCCTGAGCGAGTATGACCGCGAGCGAGGTGAAATAGGATCGCAAATGTTTGGCGGGGGCCCATTTCATAAAGCCACTATAGCGTGCAGAATTGCGGAAATGTGAGAATCGCAGTGATCGACGATGGAATAGAGGAAATAGCCTAAAAATGACCAATCACTGCGCTTGCAATATTGCATTTCTACAACTGCAGTATGTTGATGAAACTGGCTGCGAGGCGATCTGTAATCATTTATTTTATCTTCAAATATGCAACAAACGAAATACACATGGAATATGGAAATTGACTGTTTTTTGATCTAATCTCATTGTCGCAGTCTTTTAAGTTTTGACGACTCGGCTGATCGTATACGTGGTGGTCGTAAAATGAGTTTCTGCTCCGAACGCAGCTCAATACATCGTCTTCAGTTTCTCTAAATATTCGAATTTAAATGTAACCGAAGTGAAATTGTAATGAAAAGTAACCTTATATTCGATTTGATTCGAGGCAGCCTCGAACATAAGAAAGCTCTGTAAGACATCTTCTTTCGCAGAAAAGTATCCCTTTCGCAACCCGCTATATGACAGAAATGTGCGCTTTAGCGCTGCAAAATGCATTGCTGCACTCGCCGTGCAGAAAGCGTTTGCCATCTTGCGAACGCTTCAGAACGACACTCGATCCGCTGATTATATGATCGTTCGCGTCAACGCGCAGTTCCCTCCAGCACTTCTCTTTCCAATCGAGACAGTGAATTTGAGCGAGCTTCTTGGCCGCGTTAAAGGTATAAAATACTGCTTTATCGTCCGCAACAACCGGACTTATCCACGTTGATCCATCAAGCGGCCAATTTTCTGAATGATTTTCCACTTTGATTATGCACAAACGAGTGGCGTCGTATGAAACGTTGAGCACAAAGAGATAGGGCTCGGCGCAAAACGGAAGCCAAACGATGGCGTTTGAGGAGAACGTCGGCAAATGCCAAGCACCTTCGAGACGACAGTTATTCGCTAAAATGTCATTCGAAATCATTCCGCTTTCGTCAACGTCTATTCTGACTGCATGAAATCTTGTCGCTTTATCAAGAAAGCGCCAATAAACAATGCCGCAGATTTGTCCGTTTGCGTCTTGCTGAATCGAGCCCCAATTCGCATCAGCCGATATTTTCTTGAGATTCAGTTGACACTCTTCTACGATCGCAGCTTTCTCTTCTTTGAGAAGGAACGATATCAGACAGTATTTTCCGCTTTCATGGTCGAGAATTAAAGCAATTGCGTAAGTTTCTGAGGCTCTGATAACGCAGTGAACATCGTACCAAATTTTTTCTCCCACTAACGTTTTTGGCTGCTCTGTTTCCATCGTAAAGTGTCTGCCAGATTTGAGATCGATGCGCACAAAAGCCGACTTGAAGCAGTCGAAGATGTAAGCGACAGGAGCGACGGGATGTAAGCAGCATCTTGTACGACCAGGCACGCCGCAGAAAGATTTCGGTTCGTTGACGGATTTAGTAGATATCATCGCAAAAAAACAAGTTGAAGTAAATTGATCAAGTTCAAGCAAATTCAGGGGAAATAATAAGTTCAAAGTTGCAGTAGTAAGTGGGAAAGGTGACTTCCCGCGCAGACCGCGAGCCCTTCACACATGCGACCGACCATACGTAAACACAGATCGATCTGCGCCTGACATGGAGCGCCTCAGAAACCCGCGCGCACAAACTCTTTTAACGGCGACCACTGCGCGTTTACGGACGATAAAATGAGCCAACGGATATAAATTGCTGTTATCAGCCTAGTGCAAGCAATAATTATTGGTAAGATTGTTGGGGCTGCGTAAATGATGAAGCTTGTACAAGCACATTTACAAGGTTCATGTCTTAATCGCTATGTTCATACCGGCTATAGAGCATCGCAGCAATATTTTTTAAATTAATGTCCAGTATTTGTTTGGAGAAGTTGTCGTCGAACCAGTGCTGGTCGAGTAGCACAAGTTGTACCCGTACATTTAGGCGTTGAAGAGGTTGTTGTAGTAGATACAGTTTTGGACAATGACACCTATGTAGAACCAGATGTCGGTCTAGATGTCGTTTCTAAGAGCCGTCAATGACAATGTGACAGATGGTGCGGTATGGGTGCAAGTGTCGTCGTGAAAGTTGTTAATGCTGGATCAGCTGTATAAATGCTTGCCGATAAAGTCGACGACGCAGTTGTGCTGAATGCGGTGAAGCGGTTAACTGCGATTATTGTAACTCCAACAATTTGGGCATACCCGAAGCCAAAGGACAAGCAGTAGTAAAGGCGAGACGAAAGTCTGCCCAACCAAATCTAAAGACTTGGTCTCAAGCCAGAAGAGGCCAGCGTAGTTCCCAGCAGAACGGCAAAGATCTGCCCCACATTGGCGAAGCCTAGAACGAATTTTATTGTTCTTTGTCGGGCGATCTGCTTGATAATGCGAATGTCACGCGATTGTTTTACGAATTCAATAGTGATACTCTCTGATTGAATGAATACCTGAACTGAAGGCGATGCGGATAAAAATTTTATTTGAGTCTCTTTAGCATAAGAACATGAGAGAGGGAAATCATTTAGTCGTCCATATTCGAGTTTGATTTTATCCCCAAGCTCTCGGTTAATTTTATAGAGATTTCGGGTTCTGACACCATACATGTAGGCATTAACGCAAATTTGAATCATATGATACAGAGGAAAACATAACCATTGTTATCGGTAAGTATGCATTCATGTTCTCAGTTAAGACAGAAATTTCTAGGTCACTGCAGAGGGCGAGTGTCCTTCGTTCAACCCCATTGCCAGGCTCTGATTAATACATGCTACACTTTTAAGCACGGGATATTTGCTGCTGTTTGGAAAATGCATAGACATACCAACACTGAACATGAAGCGAAAGAACGAAGACTTTAAAAGTTCGTGGTGTCGATTTTTGTGGAGAGTTACGAGGAGCAGAAAGTAAATGGGTACTGTAACTACCATAACTAGAGTTGTCAGTAAGGAGATAATATCTGTTAGCAGAGACTTGAATTTTAGATTAACGGTAGTGACGGGCAAGCGCAAGGGGGAAGGGAAAGGTATGGATTCCTTTTCGATAAGAAACACTTTTAAGCTTAATCTCCACCAATTAATCTGCAGTGTTGTAAGAGCAGAGGAAAATTAATGATGTTTTCCATCGGCGTTACTATGGAGGCGTACGCAACCTCTCTCCTAAAATATTGTAATTGTCATCAGCATCACGGGCAAACCGGAGAAACGATAATAAACTTTGAACGCGTATGAGTAGAAGTGCACGACTCGATGACATCCGTGAAATGGGTTGGTGATTTTGTGTGATTTTATTAACGTAGTAGAACAGGGGTATCGGACATTCGAATATATGAGAAATATAGATTTAAGAGAATGCTTTCGAATGCATTTGCATTCTTGTATGCGGTTTCTGTTGAACTGATATAGTGATCATCTGACGACAGGTTGGCGGATAGGCGCCTAATGGTACAGACTGGCAGTCTACAGGCATAAACTTCATTAGCATGACCTCAATTAATTCAGCGCTTACCCGAGGAAGCTTCTGTGCGGCGGAATATTTTGCACCCCTCTACACACACTTCATAGGCCAAAGCTCCCAAACGCATTCTCAGAGTAGCGTAAACATTCTCCCCACCTTTCTGTTTTCCATATTATGTAAGCAATAAACTGAGAAAGCAAAAAGCGATTGCCTACTTCTTCACCGCAATTCTGCCACAAGAACTGAACCAGAATACTGAACAATCTAATATTCATTGACGCGGTTTGAGCTGACACAAACGATATATTTTTAAGTCTGGCAGAAGTGTGCGGATCAGTGCATGGTTGTGATCGCAAGCCGAAAAATAGTCTGTCTGCCTTATAGATGAAATAGCAGCCTAATGCTGCATTCTTAATTGCTGCGTTGCTTCAGTTACGAGTCGCTTTTGTTTTCTCTGCAAAATGTTTTCAATGTTTAGAGCGCGGTACTTATAAATGAAAATGTGTATCATTGGCACATTCCTAATAAATCGCTGGTCCTTATGACCCACATTTCTCACCACTGATCATTCTAGTGTTGAATATATTCTGCATTAACAATAACGAAATATTTCTTAAAATATCAATTGTAGCCTTTTCGGCTCTTTANGCTGGTCCTTATGACCCACATTTCTCACCACTGATCATTCTAGTGTTGAATATATTCTGCATTAACAATAACGAAATATTTCTTAAAATATCAATTGTAGCCTTTTCGGCTCTTTATTGATATATTTTTGTGGTGTTCACATGTCAGCCGTCGTAATGCATAGCAGTGAGTCATCTTATAAAAAGCCCGCAGTATGTGCACGCAGTATAAAAACAAGATTGTATGTTGATGGCCTGTGTGCTGGGACTAGCTGTCTTGGGAACGACGGCTCCGTTTTACGCGTTGTTACGGTTACTAACTAATGTTAGGATTACATCTTTAAGAATAAAGATAGAACTATCTTCCTTACATAGAGCAGAACACTTTTCATGTCTCATCAAATCGTTCTTCAGTTTATCTGGACTTACTTATTACTGTCAATTATTATCTCGTTACGATAATTAGGGCTGTTAATTGGCTGTAAAGTGGTTAGCCAAGTAAAACTGAAAAAATTAATGAACTGAGATATCAAAAGAGTATCAGTGAAGAACTGAAAAGGGCGACGCAGATGTTCTAAAAGAAATTTCGTGTTCTCATGGCATTTAGCCTGATGATTCTGACCGCTCCCAAACCACCGCTAACGAACTTTGTCGATTTGAACGAACTGGGAGAACCTTAGGAAGCAATCATCTGTTTCTGTTAAAAATTTCAAAAGTTGACTAGAATCTGTCGGGAGACATCAAGAACCTTTGAGCAAACTTTTTTTGCGTCTTCCCCGATACTTTGTCATCAAATACTATTTAGTTGAACTCATTGTCAGCAGATAATAGTACTCATTATTTGTGAGATAACGTCCGTTGATGCATCCTAATGAACTCCCGTCGGTATTTGCGGCTATGAATAGAAGTAGACGACTGCTCTGTAGAGCTCTGCCAATTAGTTCAAATCGATAATCGTCTCTACTCATAGTATTGAGGGAGTCTGGGGCATCATGCCGATGCAATAAGGACGCGTAATTTGTTCTGCTTTATTCACGATAGCATTTGTTCTGCTCTTCTCCAACGTTCTCTTAGTCTCTCAGTGGGTTTGCTCTTCAATTTTTCTTGCTCAACTGGATATTCGCTGGCGGAAAATTTATCTCTTAGTACAGCTTCTAAAGCTGTCTCTTTGTTATTTTGCTCTAATTGATCGCTATCCTTATGTCGTCCAAGAGTTACATCTGCTCTCAAGGAGAGGAAGATGAGAGAATAAAAAATAGGACATGAACTTTTTGCTCAATCATTGTGTATTTATTTAAAATAAATTTAAATTTGAAACTGAAAGAGAAGAAAGATATTGAAACTAACAAATATTGCTAAAAAATGTCAATTACTATTAAGAAGTGCCGAATAATTAAATATTGATTTTTTTTCCAAAATCTATTGAAACTTTTTCATCGCAAAATACAGTTCAGTGCTTTTTCTCTCAGAATAAAATGTCCATTAGTGCACTTTGGCGTTCATTTGGCAATTCTTTTCATAAAAATTTCAAGCGCTTTCAGCTACTTTATAAGAGATAAGCAAATGCCGCTTCATCAGGCAGCAGAGTGAAAAATTACATGCTAAAGTTCACTTGCTTTTACTTTTTTCATACGTGTAGGTGTTATTCATTGCGTTCGCACCAATAGGAAGTATTTAAAAAGCGATAAGAACATGTACATTTCCTGTAGATGTTCTAATGCAATGGGTAGTCTCTAATTGTATAAGAGAGCGAATCGACTGCGAGGTTAGGGACCCATCAATAATTTGCATAATTTTACGGTAAGTCATCCTCTTAGAATAGTGATCGTGTAGCAGAGGTTTGAGATTTCAGAGTTGAACGGTTTCTGAAATTCGACCTTGTTCTTAATGTATGGTATGCTGCACCCATCAAATAGATGCTGCAATTAGTGTAGGCAAATAGTGGTCAAATACATCGGCCAATTACTAAACCAGTATCAACTGTCAGCTGACGGTGAGGACAGGACGGATGTGCGAACCCTTGAATCAGTAGCGCAAGCACGTAGGACACAAAAACTGGTTTTTCTTTGGCATGTAAATCGAAGGAGTAGAGTATAGGAATGAACATGCGATGGCGCTCGGTCGCATTAGTCTGTCTACCGGGCTGTAACGACTTTCCATCGATTGATTCTGCTCACCTCTCTTCAATAATAGCTCACCATCCGGAGTCTGACTCGATATCCCTAAAATTCCTCAGTTGAACCTTTGTTTCAGCATCCAGCGTTGAAAAATACCCGATTGGCAACTCAGTAATCATGCCTGGCATCAAAGTAGAGGTATAATCTTTGATTAATCGATAATCATCGCAATATCCTTACGTTGCGCAAAAATTTTGTTGTTTTCTAGTCGGTGCCTTCCAAATCATAGGTGCAACGCCAAATATGGCAGATAAATGACAAGTACTATAAAAATGCGTTATGCTCAATGGATATTTCTGTTCAGAATATCGAAAACGAAAGCGGAAGTAAATTTTTTTTTTCAGTCACTGCTGTTAGGATCAGTTTTCTTTCATTGTACGCAGCAGAATAATAATTAAATAAGAACTGAAATTCGTCAAAACGCATTACTAAGAGAAGGTAATTTGTGAATATCCACCTAGCACGCGTCCCATCGCCCATCAATCGCCTCAAACGTCACTCACGTCATTTGCAGACGGACAACACGGTGGAAAGGTCGAACGAGACGATGCAGACGACTCAGCCGATTAGCTTTGGTAACCAGTCGTCGTCCGGGTTGTTTTATTGTACCAATTAGACGTCTCTATTCTCTTACTTTTCAGCATGCTGCATGTCGCACTTTAAACCGATGGAGTACGACCAATTCATCTGGTTGTGTAAGCTCTTTTAGCGCATTCCGAAGTTTTTTAACCATTCCGTTAACCGATTTTCCAGGTGAACAGAGAAAACTAGCGGAAGCCAGAAGCGCCGAGCATGTGCAGGCGGAAGAAAGTTTAGCAGCACGTATGTTCGCTCTATTCTGAAAAGATCCATAACTTGCTGCCATGAAAATGGTTTAACATTTACAGTTATCCAAATGGCTCCGGTCAGAAAATTTGTCTTTGAAGGTGCTCCTTTGTTGAGTGAACACTATAGTACAGTCGCTCTGTTCGTAAGAAACAGTTTATTATGTTCATTAATCTTCTTTAATGATTATTTGAAATTTATTGAAAATTATAGTATATTTACAATAGGAAGGGGTGTAAATGTTTTACCTTCGGTTAATGATTATTTATTTGGTATTAAACTTTTGAGAACATGATTTTAGGCGAACAGCTGAGATCTATGGAAGATTCATTCGACGTAAATAAATATAGTGAAAAGATGGACAAGTTCTAGGCATGAATCACACGATATTCAAGTAACTTTCGAAGGCAGAGTAAACCGAGTGTAGTTTGATTGCATTGTTCGAATGTTTCTTTCGTTCTTATATTTACCTTTGTTCGAATGCTTCGCGTTTATTTTTGTCGTAAGCTGTCAAGTACTCTGTGTTTATTGTTATTAATGACGCTATATCGAAGAAGAATTGTGTTAATGTTTCCAGAATATCATTCGTTGGTAAAGCTGATTAATCCGCTGGCTTGACAGCATGACATGGATATCGAGCATAAAGGCAGCGTCACAGCCGCTGACGGAGTATCACGATTGGCTGTTTGACACATTCTTACTGAGTGTGTCAGAAAATGGACAAATACGAATAAATATTACATTATTGCTGCTGTGGTGGTTTGACGTTGATTTTTTACAGAAGGGTGTATGCTCCTGCTTCCACAGGAGTATGACAAAATGTTGCTATTGATTTTATAAATTGCATTTGTGGCATGCTGGCTGGCAAGTTGCCGGCTATGACACGAACTTTATCCACCCAAGACTGAACTCGTGTAAAAACTCGGTTCATCTACAGTAATTCGAATCAGGACTATTCCAACAATAACTTTTAATTCTTTGCTCACACTTTTTTCGTACGTGCAAAGAACATTGAATTGCCTGATATTCATGACAAATGAGAACTCTTAATTGCATGTTCATAAAATCGTTGGTTGATGAGACGAGTCGTTGTCAGCCTATGTAAATTTAGCAAATATCGACGTCAAACTTGGAGAGGTGTTTCAGTGCATTTGGACACTAAGATGTACGACAGATAAACAAGCCTACTGGCGTATTATTCCATGCATCATTCGTAACAAAGGTTTCAAAAAGGTTTGATTTCGCTGATTCATTAAAGTTCGTGAAAAATCGTAGTTCATGCTATTGACAGCGAAAGCGCTTTTGACTTTTTCAGGATTACGAATAATACGCCGTCTAAAAGCAAACACTTTTCGGTCTATCATTTTTATACTAATCTCTTCGTAGTTTTCATTCTCTGTTTCTAGAACACTGGCAACAAAAGACAGTGACAGATGAATCACGGGTGTCAAAGTAGACTGAACGTCGTTCAACTTCTCTAATAAATAATCGTCAACATTTGGAGCTCAGAAAGGCTTTGATTTTTGCTCCGATCTTTAATGTTTTAAATCTGGTTTTCTTCCCTAATACGGATGTTTTGCTACATCTTGCCTTAAAGCACTTTCGAATGATCGATTCCCTACGCACAACCCGATCTTCCTGCTCCTGTATCATTCCACATTCTTTTGTTTTGTACTCTGAATTCAATATTATGAATCACAGTTACACATAAAATTCGTAATATTCTCTTGGTGAATAGAAAATATTGAGCACATAATGCGATCTTAGTTTAGAAGGAACTAAAAGTTAAATCCTTTTCATTTTGTATGTGTCGGTAACCTTGGTTGGTCAGCTCATGCAGCAGATTACTCGTTTGATATAAATGCAGTTCTCGTCGGTCTACCCATCGTGGAATGTGGGTACGCTCAAAGCGATGCCCACTCTACTCATTTTCTATCTGAAGAAAGTTATGGCCTGCAGTTACTTGTTGTTTATATGGTTACTTTTAAAATAGAGTTTCACATGAACTATTTAAAGTGTACTAATCGATTTTTGAACCTGATAACAACTCCAACCGATCGTTAATCGAGACAATTCGAAGAAAAGTTTTCGTTCTTTGCTCTTTCAATTTTACATTATTTTTCTTCTCTCTTTCTTGTTTTCACCTCTTTTTATCGACTGTTATCTCATCTGCGCTGAAATTTTCGTTAAACAACAAGTGCGTCATCATCATAGAAACGTAAATAAAAATATTAAAGCACGCAAAAGCTCTAATAATGATCGTCTAATTTTTTGCTCAATAAACTGCACAGAAAGCATATGAGTTACGATATGCCACATTAAAAAAGGGTCCAATTGAGTAGATTCAGTTCGAAAATTAAAGGTCGTTTCCCCGCTAACGTATGAAACGCATACGAGAGTAACACTCTCTCTCTGTCGACGGCCATTGTTTTTAAATGGACGAAAACATCGTTCGGTACATTCTCTCGGGCTGTGCAAGCCGAAAGGATGACATCATTTAGGACCGCTGTTGTTGTTGACATCGCACGCCAGCCCGTATGTTTTCGATGACGTCGCCTTCGTAAGTGCGCAGCGGCCAGAAAATAATCGATAGACGCAGTATAAATACGCCGCGCACGCTCAACTCGACCAGTTCTACGGTTCTACGTTTTACTTTATGAAATTGAAGAAATTCAAGCTAAACAAAGCTCTTCGTGTATTCACGCAATGCCTGGACACGAGGTGTGTAGTTAATTAGAAAGAAGCCGTTAGATTTTTGTAGTCAATTACTTTTCCAACTGATACTATTTGTAGACATCACGGAGCGGCGAACAGTCAATGGAGCAGATCAAGGAAACACTGCTATCGGCTTCCGGGGATCAACTTGGTAAGTAAAATTTACCGACTGAGCTTCACCTTCGCTCATAATTGCTGAGGAAAGACAGTAGGGATTATCCGTTCTGTGCGAAAACAAAGTACTGGCAGTCACCCCCAATCGACGACGATGACAGCAACGGATAGTCCGCGCTGTCTTTTCCGCAGTACCTATGCATTTGGAGGGGCTTCATTTCTGAGCCATAAAGAAATTAATGTTGACTTCTTTTTTCAGCGGAACAAGCATCACAGCTTGCAGATAAACTAATGGGTAAGAAATAGCATAATTAGCATATGACATTAACTTCAATTAAGCGGTGTATTTTTTTTAGAATTATCGGACGCTCCCGAAGGACAAAAGGCGTTCTTAATTTACGTCAAAGATTCTGGTGAGTGTCATTTTCGTTCATTTCATCACGGCGCATTTGCTAATGCAGCTCAACCCGCGCTCATCGCAGGTTATTCGAAAACAGCCGACTAGTAAACAAAGTGTCCATACTATTGTCCGCTAACCCTTCCTGTGCATGATCGAAGCGTGCGTGTATTATATTTTTCTGTCCACATGTTATCTCGTTATTGCCTCCTGCGACTGTTCCAAAATTATTCCGCCCTCTCAGTTGGCGCAAGTGTGTCGTAAACATCTCCCAGCGCTTGTCAATACCGAAGTTGAATAACAAGTTCACCACTGAGCCCTTTACTACAGAGAATGCACGGTGGTCCGATTATTCCGCGCGCAAGCTTGTACGATTTCAAATGCAATATTATCATATATTATAGGAGTGAAAGTGACCGATTGGAATGACGTCGAATCCAACCATAGCGGCTCTCGTCGAGGAAGCGATGCCGCGACTAGCGGAAGGAGTTCCCGCCGCGGCAGCGACGTCAATTACGAATGGACTGGCTTAAGGGCGCAGAAGAAGGCGCCAGAGTCTGCCGAAGGCGAACAGGACGAAGGATCGGATGATCAATCGAATTCGGGCGATGCAGAAGACGCGAAAAAGGACACTGGAGCAAAGAAGAGCGGTAAATCTTCAGCTGACCAGAAGGATGAGGACAAAACTGAAAAGAAGTCGGACTCTAAAGACCAGAAGGAAAGCAAGCAGGATAAAAGCGAAACAAAGCCAGCAAAGAAGGATATGAAGGATGCTGATTCAATGAAAGAAAATGAGTCAAAGAATGCCAAGAAAGATGCATCCAAAGGTGAAGGCAGAAAAGCCGACAAAGATGACGACAGCAAGTCGAAGCTTAATGATGCTAAAAGCATTGAAGGATCGGAAGAAGCCAAAACTGACAAAAAGTCATCCGGTAACGATGACAAGAAGTCCGGATCAAAAAATCAGTCAGGAGACAAGGCTAAAAGTAAGTCTCAAAAGACTGAAGAAAATGATCCTGATGACACAGAGCGTGCGGAGAAGGTACAGAAGGGCAAAGCCCCAAAATCCGATGCGAAGAAAGACGAAAAAGCCAAGCCTGACGAAAAGTCGAAAGCTGATGATGACAAAGAATCGAAGAAGTCAGAAAAATCTGCCAGCAAGAAGGGAAAGAGTGAGGAGGAGAAACCTGAAGAAAAGTCGAAGAAGTCAGATAAGTCTGCCAGCAAGAAGGGAAAGAGCGAGAAAGATAAGCCTGATGCATCGAAAGCCGATAAAGGAAAGAAAGAGGAGGAACAGTCCGACGATGAGAACCAAAGCGACGACGACGGTCAAAAGGACGATGCCGAAGAAGGCAAATCATCGAAGAAAGATGAAGAAAAGTTATCAGACGAGCCCGAACCCTCAGAGAAAGAGTTGAAGAAAGTTGCGAGCGCAAATCTACCGACCGATCAAAGAACCGACTCAGTGAAAGCAAAGGGGGCTGATGTAGAAGCCGCTCGCGAGAAAGGAAAAGAAACTGCTGGCGCTGGTAAATCAGTGGACGCTAAAGCTGATAGCAAGAAGGACAACGAGGAAAAGTCCAAGAATGACTGTTTGTGTCACGACGACAACAGTGATGAAAAGAAAAAGGTCATTGATGAAAAGACAGCGGAGGCTGAAGCAAAGAAACCGGAGACTGAGGAAAATAAAGAGGGCAAAGACGAAAAGAAAAAGGACAGGGATGATGAAAAGAAAGAAGGCGATGAAAAGGAAGAAGATGGCGATGATGAAAAAGAAGAAGATGGCGATGATGAAAAGAAAGAGGAAAAGAATGCGGCGCTTCGATTCGTTGATGCTATCGAGAACGCTGGCTACACGATTGGTAAGTTAACATAGTAGACGTTCTTCTGTTCAAGAAAGAATTGTTGCTTTTTCAGCTGACAAGGTCGCAGCGCTCTTAGGCGTTGGTTCTTTGAGGCCCGACAACGATGACGACGACTCTCGAGAAGATACTCGCCAATCGAACGACGACGATGTTGGCAGCGACAGAGACAGCGCCAGTGGTAGTGACGATGAATCGGGTGAAGCAGAGGGAAAAGCTCAGAAGGAAGACAAGTCTGAAAAATCTGGAGATAAGAGCAAGGGAGACACTGAAGAGCAGGAAGACAATACTTCTTCTGATAATGAAAGTACTGGTGAACGGGACAGTGACGACAGCGACACCGAGACTGAGGAACTCAAAGAGGATGGAGAGAAGCAATCAGCCAAGAGGAGAGAATCGAAGAAGTCGTCGACTTCGGCTCCGCAGCAGGACACTGACGATGATGCCAAAAAGGGCAGTGACGCCAGAAAGAAGTCGAGTGACAGTAAAGAGAGCAAGAAAAACTGATCCACTGAGCAGCTGCTAAAGCTGAAGCCTTTTGCTTGTATTATATTTTGTTCAATTGCCTGTCATGTTGAATATCTCAGTCCAGAGGCTGTATTGTAACATGACTCTTTCGTGTGCTGTGTATGTACATTATAATGTAATCAATGTGATTCATGTCGGTGTTGACAAGTATCACCTTATTGTCTGTTATTTATGAAATCTATCTAAAGTGAGAACCACTCATTCATGTTGTTCGCTTGCCCTACGACTGCAATAACAAACAACAGCATGAACAACAATACGCGCTAGTGACCTCGAACCGACTTCGCACCTATCTTACACCGATCTCTATAAACAGCCGAGTATATATGGAGGGCACCACAAAAAATAACTAAATCTGAGGATAGACTAATGATTTATGCACGCCACACGAGTAGCTGAAGGTACGAATACATCAGTAGTTTTTGAATGATTTAATGAAATGCTATCGTAAAGTGCGCTGTAAGATAAAAGACGAACAGAACAACAAGAAATTACGTCACACAAGCGCGAATTTCAAAATTCGGGAGTGCACCGAAAATGCTCCATTTAAGCGAACTTTTAATTTCGGAGCTTCATTAGTGTGAAAAAGCTAAAGTGAAACTTTAGCATTATCACACTTATATCTAAATAGCGTTTGATTTACTCTCTAAAAATTATTACATTTTTCTGTTGTACTTCATTGCGTAAAGACGCCTAGTTTCGAAAATCTCGACATTGCAAACAACAAGAATATTTATTTATTCCAATTGGTTCAGAACGAGGTACTCACAAAGTATCATGTACACGTTCCAGTCACTATCTACAATAAAATTAGCGTACCTGCATTGCGACAAAATAATGGCCACAAAAAATACTTCAAAAATGATACTAAAATGACTGCAAACGAACACTGTTCATGATTCATCATCTCTTCGAGCTGTTCTCAAATTACAATTACAGCATTTCCTGCAATTTTTGCACGAATGTATGCCATTAATTGTTTCCCATTCACAAAAACTACTGAGAAAATTTCTCCTAAAACCATTTTGACATCGAGTCCTATCCAAAGACCAAGGCTGCCACCAAATTCGCCAAGAAATTCTACAAATGTCCATTCATATTCCTCTTCAAATATTGCATAACCGAACTGCTCGACTCTCAATATCAATATTGCCTGATTATCGTTCCCACTCCCATATGTCTTGTCAATCTTCCACTGGTAGGTCTCGCGTCTGCACGACCGCGAGCAATTTTTTCGGCATTCAAAGTCATCACTAGCGTAATATTTCAAGCAATTCTGATAAACAGCCAATGAACATTCGTCGGATAAACTTGACACTTCTCGTATAGGTAAACTTGCCACCGTACAGTTGCACAACCTTTTGATAAGTCTCGCACGACATTCCAACCTATAGTAAGAGCACGGATTAGTCCATATGAATGCCCGGAAGCTTTTTATACATTCTTTAATCAGTGATCAATTTTTCCTTCACGGTACCGAAAAAAAACTTTAGATATGAAGTAAGTAAACAAGAGATCCTCTAAGTGAGTTATCAAAAAATTAAAGGGCATATATTTTAGAATTCAGCAAAGAAATAATGAGTCAAAAGATGCGTAAAAGTGCGGTTATTGGCCGGCAGCCATTTCTCTGCCTCTGTGGGAAGAAAACTGGATATGGTCTGATCTTCCACAGAATTAATCGTTAAACTGATGAATTAGTCCATTGAAATATATTAGATCTACAGGGTGGGCCACAAAAACGCATAGTTGATTCACATTTTGCGGGAAATGAGAATTGTACCAAAATGATTACACCGTTGGATAGCCCGTGGCCTAAACTTCGATCGATGTAATTCTTTTCCGGATGCACCCCCTAGGGAGCCTGGTGTGCCCCTAAAAATAATAAAATTAGCGTGAGCGCTGTTTGAAAAAATGGTCCCCCTTTCATTTCCTTTTATGGACCAAATGATACCTGCAAATCTCTGGTGACACATATTCATCGCAGTTTGGGTCTTCTTTTTTTCCTGGGAAAATCTGATCAACCTCTTTGGCGCCGATAATATATATATCGCGAAATCCAAAACTAACAACAATACGTTCGTTAATTCTATCATCAGGCCGATAATTTCCATACATATCAAAGTACATCCAGCTGAAATCTGTTTATATCAGTGATGTTCATAAGCGATAAGGGTATAAAGCAGATGGGAAGATTAATCTGATTACCTATGAGTAGATGAGTAAGATAGCTGTTAAGAAACGATGAGTGCCACTATTTATCGTGGTAAAATTTCTGCCGTTTCATATCACATCGCTCTGCAGATTATTCATAATTCAAACTCTTCAAATTCAAACTTACAATGTTTGATTGAATGTTATTTTGGTTAGTAGATTATGCGTTCGCTCATAGATGTATGCTCTTTGTGTTGAACACGAAACATAAAAATTTGATCAAATTTGAAAGAATAATAGTTAAAAGAAAGCAAATTTCGATTTAATGGCAAATAATTGCTTCTGATTCAATACTGCCGCGCACAAACGCCAGCGGGATAGTATGCATTCGTTTTAAGAATTCCGGAATTTGTAAACATTTCTGCGAGAAACTATAAATTACCACTGATTCTAAAAGTTGCAAGGAAATTTTTCACAATTTTGTAAAATATCTATGATTAGAGAGAGATTTATGATATTTAGAATATGATTATAGAGCGAGGCAAACATTTATTAAAACATGCTTACGGCATATAATCGCTGTCGTGCAGACCATTGCTGTTGATTGATATGTTAAGTAGTTCGGCTTCTGATCGAATCTCTGCGCCAGCAAAATGTATTTTGAAGCATACTCCCCAGTCATTGGCGACACTCGACGTTTCTCTTATTTCGATTATATTGCTTTGGTTGTGTTCTTTATCTTCTTCGGCAATGTAAAGAATGGAAATATTAAAAATTTTCAATGTCTGTTGTCCAAAGCTTTGTAAAAGCTCGCTTCCAGAAACATTCATCCGCTTTAGTATCGTTTCAAGTTTTAATATGGCTTTCCATGTATTGTCCCATAACGGAAATCTATCAGGGCAGGGGTCAGAGGATGTCAGTTCAAGAGGACACGGATCTTTTAATTCCAGTTTATAATCTTCAGCTCTACCGATGGTGAGAAGATACTTAAAAATCATGGCGTACATATTTAGTGGCCATTTCTTATCAACTGCATTCAAAAGTGCTTCTTTGTTTTCCTGGTTTTGAGCGAAATATTCCATCACCATTGATGTATAGTTGGTTTCCGCTTTAAAACCAAGCATTCGGTTCAAATTGTTTTGATAGACAGGCACGCAGAGTGTGGACGTTGGCATGATGAACGTGTCATTCAATGAAAATTGCATTTTTGTTGTTATTGGATTTTTTAGATACTGCTTAATTGATAGTAAACACATGTTGAATGTCAGAAAACAAAAGACTATAACGAGAATACCCGAAAATGTCTTGACCACGGTCACTTTCAGTATGTCAACCAGCTTCATTGAATAGAGTGCTTTTATTACCATCTTAAAACTTTTCTTCGACCGTGTCATAATAACCGAAGCGGAATAGAGCTGTTTACTTTCTTCTTGATTTTTTTTACTTACACCATTTGACAAGTGCTGCTCTGGTACCGTTGGGCTAGAAATACATTAGTAACTAAACTATGAAGTATTATTGAAATACTTATAAGAATGAGGTAATTTTTAAATAGAATTGATGGTTAAAGGTCGGGCGTCAAGACTAGTTTGGGAAAGTATATGCTTTGGAAGAACTGGCTCCCAACCTGAATACTGTAAACTGTCTCGAACGGTACTTCAAGGCAAAGCGCAAAGCATGTCGCCGCTAACGTCGTGCCCTTAAACAAGCATTACTACTATTCACTAAATACTTACCTGGCATTCATTTTCTTCAGCCCCATAGTTTGGAGTAGTCGTGCCAGAATATAACCAATTAGTTCCTGCAATAATTTTTCTCTTTTATAATTTGAAACCAATCAAATTTATTCCTTCCCATTATTTGTTTTCATTACAGATATATGGATTTTGGATATTATTGTAATTGTTTGCAATTCAACAATCTATAATCCTAATCCCATGGCTTTCGAATATTTCAATATCTCTCAGTTTCATATGATCCCTTCGTCTACATCGAAATAAGTGATGTAAGTATTGTCGCGACGACGCGATTTCATACCGTTAGTGATAGATGAAGGAGCGGAATGCTTAAGTAGCCACACTCCCAGGAACCATCTCGCTCTCAATAAGTAGCTGTACTCAATAGAATACGCCTCACGCTATCCTTTAACCTGAGGCGGGACTCGCTTGTTATAGCTCTGGGGGAGACAGTCGGCTCACCCAAGCTGTCTCACTCTCACTATGAACCACCGTATTAAGTAATTGTCTCTGATACAACTGTTTGTGACGAATAAAACGGTAAATGGAAGAACAGAGAAGAACTCGTCACAACAAGCTCCGTCATTTACGGTCCGAAAGGCAGAAGCTTAAGTGTACCGTGTTTAAAAGAGAATGAATGAAACCAACCTTTCAATGACTCGAGGACGCTGCGAGCCGCGTACCAATTCGTCAGCTCGAAGGAGGGGAACATAAATCGCTCGTCCGTGTGGCAATCTAACTCCATCTCATATATCCTACAATTAAATAATATTCTGTCGAGCAGCAAGGTACATATTGAACTTGAAAACAATGGACCGGTACCATAATCGTTTCCTTAAGTTTGGCAATTCATAGCGATACTCGGCGCTATGTTTCATGATGGACCTAAGCATTGAATAACTTAAGAACGACCTAGAACACGATTATGGTACCGGTCTAATGTCAGTCTCATTTCATAACGGGTGTTCTCAAAAACAGTCTCCCATGACCTTTTTTCGAAGACTGCTAACACTTATTTTCGAAATTTTTGGTCAACAATAAGATATCTCGCCGTGCACAGTAGCCGGCAAAGATGAACACGCTTTTCGGTACTTGTATACCGTTTCTCATCAAGATTGATAGTCGCTTCTTAATTTTTACATGGGTAAATTGATAGAAATAAGCGCCATCGACTACCGAGGCAGTTTGCCTAACTCAATCTCAGATTTCTCGTTACTAATCAAAAAAATTCGCTTCTATAGATCACACAAAAATCGCCTCAAAAAACTTACCGCAACTGCATGGGAATATTGAGAGAGTGAAGAAAGTTTCCGCCAAAGACGAGAGAATCCTCAGGAGTCCAGACGGCATGAATCCATCCACTAGGGATGAGCAAAGTTCGGCCCTGCTCGACAACGACTCTCGTGACGGCACCGGGAGGCAGCAGGTCGCCGAAGAAAATCTCCGACCGCTTCGGGTTCTTCTGGTATTCGCCAAAGAGAGCGAGGTTCGCATGGGTCGGCTCTACCACGTAGAACACCTTCGCCCCCTGTAATATATATCAATCTGATCTTGATTCTTGCGGAAAGGTTCATTTTCATTTGAACTGATGTGTTAGTATGCGGGAAAGAGTTTATAGCCGCTTGGCTGTCACCATTGGACCGAATAATGAGCCAAACTTGATTACATTCCTATACCAAATATGGCTTGACAGCATTTATGCGTTTTGGATAACAATGTTTTATGCGGTAGCTGTAGAATATGACTCTTTTAAAAACGTCCTATTATCAATAAATTGGCTTAATAGAGGAGCTTTAAGCGACATCAAGTCTCTTTAATTTCATATAGTAGAACTCGCGAGATAGCTCACCAAAATTCAAAGTGACAAAAAACCGTACCTTAAAGACGTGATACCACACAGAACTGCCGCCAAAGTCGATGTGAAAGTCGGTGTAAGAGTCGCGCATGCCGATGAGACAAAAGAGGGCCACTTCGGGTTTGGCGCGCAGATGTTCTACATGAACATCGCCGGCGTGGAGGAGGGTGGCGAGCGTCGTCGGCGTCGTCGCGTCCGCCTTCCCCGCCGGCCAGAACTGATGCACCCAGCTCAGCTTCGGGACTATCGACGGCGGCCCAACAACTTCGCAGAGCCTAAAGTGCAATAAAGACTAAATTAATCTAACATTCTGGCCCAAACTTGCACCCCACTATCAAAATATGCGATATAAAAGCAGCCCGATATTCTGCACAATTATTTTACACAATACGCATATGAGAAGCCGTAGACTCACTTTGAATGTGAAAATTCCAAGCTGAGAATGTTGTAAAGCCGAGGTCGATCAACATCGTGCCATTTCTTCAAGTACCGCCCCAGCGACATCTGGTAGGTGTGCTGCTTGTAGACATCGATCGTGTCCACTGCCCGATCAGCGCCTACAAAAAAGCCGTAATAAACCAGAAAAGAACTCAATAATGCATTGTCGTAATTTCTTCATCAGTAAAAAGCGCCCACCCATCAATCCGACACAGTCTTCAACTGAGAAATCGTCGCCAGGCATTCGCAAACCAAGCCCTTCAGCGTGGGTGATCAAATACGGTTTCATCCATTCCTGTCGCTCATTGAAATGGCTGACAAAGTCGTAGCCGCTGTCGAGTCTAATCAGCTGTTTATCGGAACTGAAAATTGTCCAGTGAGCCGTTATAAAGGATATGGCACTAATCGAAAATTATCACTAGCTTTTGATAAGCGCCTAGCATCGTCACAAAATATTTAACATCTACCGTATGTCATCCTACAAAATTCAGCTCCTTGCATTAATCAGGCGTCCGCGTGTGTATAAAATCTCGCGGGGATGGTAAATATGTGCACTGCTATTAGGCGCTTGCTCATATTTGCTGTGGATTGCGCAAAGGTGTGGTATGAGCTGGAGTGGAAGATTCGAGAAAAAGAAGCTTTAGTTAAAAGAATCTTTGCGACATTGATACTCTCCCTCATACAGCTTTTAAGCAGACGCGGTAACTGGTCATCTCCCGGTTATTGCCGGGTCTCTCATCAATCATCGCGCTTAAAATTCCGCAATTTAGTGATTGCAATTGTTTTATGAAATTGGTCCGTAGTCGTCTCTGTTTTTCAATCCCCAAATCACCTGTACAGTTAGACGCAAGTGTGCAAAATTATCAACAAAAAAAACTAACGCGAGAGGGAAACGATCCTGATTTTGTTTGAAGTCATCGATGAAGCACCTTGTACCAATTTGCGTTGGCTGAAAGAGTGACACTTTATGTACGAGGTACGTTCAATAGGAAGGCTTATTGATATTTATATTTTCTCTAATAATCCTTTACTGACGTTTTTATCTGTCCAAAAAGCGCAGAGCTGCAGCGGGCAGACTAAATCAAAATAGGAAGATTTATAAACGGCTCGAATGAATGTTGTAATCTAAAAACTGCGACAATATTTCTCTGTGTACTTATGAATAATGGAAACGAAAAAGATGCTAGCGGTAAATATTGTGTGCTCCGATGGGAGAATTGCAATTGCTGACTATCTCCTTAAACGAAACTTGAACAAGAAAAGACGACCGAAACATACCAAGTCATCCTGAGTTAAATCGTCGAAGACATATCGGTGGTGGTTACGTTCTGCTTTCCCTAAAAGAAACAAACATTCGCTCTATAATTATAATTGTTTAGAACGATTTTGCTGAAAACCGCTCCCACAGATACAATACGGTAATAATTGCGATGAGAAAACATATATATATATATATTCGTAAATAATTATAAATATATATATCTTGGAATAGCTTCCATCGAAAAACAAATTGAGGAAAATAATGCTTACAAACGCTGGAGCCGTGTTGAAGTTGGCACGTGGGGCAGTGGTATTGATCGATCACTGCGCTTTCATACTCTTCAACATCAACACACCTAAAAGGAACAGACATTGCAGCTGCTAATCATACCTTAAATCTTTAGAAAATTGAGATAAAAAATACCCGGACGGCTAATACACCAACAGATCGAATATCTACATTCTAATACCGCAAAATATGAGAGGTAACACTAGAAAAGATTGCACTTAAATTCGATTTATGATATATACGATTTCCACTTTAATAAGAACATTTTCCAAACCAAACAGGACACTTTTCAAATCAAAGAGAACATTTTCCGTATTAATTTGACTATAAAAATGTCCTTTTGAACTTGGAGAATGTTCTTATTAAAGTGGAAATGGTATACCCAGATCGCACCTATTCAAATGCAGAATTTATCCAGACAACTTAATCGAATCCTAAATTTTGTAAGTTTATTTATTACACTCACTTTCCGTGGAACCAAGTAATACAGACGTCACACTGAATCCAGAAATGGTCGATTTCTTTGGACGAATCGGCGTCGGCGTTGTTGGCGACACTGCTGGAAGAGCCCGAGGCAGTCGCCTGTGCATCCAACTTGGATGACAATCCAGGAAAACACACGCCGCACTCGTTGGCGTATGCCGACGCGGCCACCGCCGCCGTCTCCACCATCTCCTCTCCCTGAAATTGATTGAATGTCTCAAAATACAGTGGAATTCACTTATAACGGTTTCGGTTATACCGGTATTTCACTTGTACCGGTAATTTTGATAGGTCCCTCAAATATCGGTATACACGAATTCTACTGTATAACGAAAAAAAACTTTACATGTGTATCAACGTATACTGACGCTACATCAATCCAACCGATTTTGAGATAGTTTGGGGTTTTAGATATCGTTAAGGCCTTTGTTTGGCTTAGCTGGCCAAAGGGTACGGGGTTCCTAGGACGCGCCGCGAAGACAAACTTGGCAAATTGCTAGCATCACATGCTTTTAAAGCTGACAATTGAATGAGTGAAATCTTCTTGACGTAAAAATATTACTAAATCATGTCTGGTTGAAATTGGAGGCGCACAGTGTAATTGATTCTCCTTATTGCACAGCGCGCAACGCAAATATCATGACGAACTGGAAACGGAAAAAACACAAAAAGAAGCTAAATTTTGACTGAAGTCAGTCACTTAAGAATGCAGTAGGCAAAATGATGCGAGCCGACCAAGTCTGATTGCTAAATAAGCAACTCTTCGAACAACACTTATTCTTAAAGATCCATTATATGACGAGACTGTACTAAACGGCCGAAATTAATTACTCCCGATTAGTTATTCATATTCACACAAGCGATATGTAAGATTCGAAGTAGAAATCAATAGCGTCAAAAGATTAATAATTTCGACAGCAAAGTTTCATGGGAAAGGGCAATTCATATTACTTGCTCTGCGTTTCGTTATCCCAAACTAGTTCGATCACTTAATTTCAGATATATTGAACATTACACATCTTAGCTTCAATTTTCATCGCTTATCTCTTGATTGACATTTTGATATAGGTGCCGAAATAGTAAAAATATGAAGAAGGCATCATAGATTTGGGTTTTTAACAGTTTTTTTGACACAAAATAAATATAAAATTGACAAGTACTTCAATAGCAAATACTGGTAATTATTGAACATCAGTTACTGCTAATTGTGGTCTCTGTTTGATCTCTATTTTGACTTTAATTAACAAAAATTGCGATAAGCAATCGAGATGAGAGTAAAGCGCGTAATAAAAAATAATTCAATAACTGAGTTATCTGACGAGTGAGAAAACGAAATTCAAGATGCAAGCACAATAAATTGCCCTCTCTATAAAGTTTTACAGTCAAAATAGCTTACTTTGCACTCTTTTCAGTTTTTGATCGCGCACTTATCCCTATGTACCTAACTCACTTGTCAAAAAACATATTCACGACTCACGATTTGCGAATCAAGTCAAGAGGAACTTTTGTTTCGCTACACTTCCGACAAGAGTACGGTTTAACGTATTTGCTTGCCAAATCCATTGCATCTTTAACCTTATGCAGGATATCGTTGTGAGACTCAATAAACAATGACAAAGTAGAAATGTCACCTTCGGCGACTCTAAGCTCCAGTTAGCGAAGTTCGAGCATGCGCGCTTGAAGACTATGCTTAGATTAAGTTGAGCTAATTTATCAACATATAAGTGATAAATAAAATAATAAGAAATATCTTTAGCTCAGGATTCTGATTTACTCCTCCCACCATGATATTGCCAAACAATACCATAGTGACTTATCTTAATGTCGCACCACTGTAAGATCCCCTTTAATGCGAACGCTTCGAGCGACGTAGAGTATATATCGTTTTCGTGATCATCACGAATAGTCGGGTGAGTCGTCGACTTATTTTCGATTAGGTGCTTTCTATTGTACGGTTTCCTTCGAAAATTATATTATTGTCAAGAAAATGTCAAGATTTTCGCGACATTTGTACCTTCTTCTTTGTTTGTGTTTGCCCATTTATCAATTGCAGATTTGACTTATGATCACGGACGCAATAATGTATACATGATCTCTAATCACCCCACTGGTCTCTTGGGAAAAGAAAAGTTGCGGAGCCCCTCCATTCCAGCAGATACTTCAGTAGTTTCTCGCAGAATGACAATTTCGCGCTACAAATAAAGCGAATTCCGGAATCGCAATTTTTGCTCCAAACCTACACTTTCCACTTCCGATAAAAGTGCATTGAACGCAAAATAAAGTCAAAGTAGAAGACAGTGCATTCTGTGGCAAATTTTCACGTAGCCATTTTTATCACCATTATCACAAATTTATCAAAGTCATGTCAATAGCGTACCGGTCTCGAATCGAGGCTGAATATATCAGAACGTCACGACAATAGGACACGGTACCTCTTTCAGGCAACGGAGGCAATATCGCGTCTCATGCGCACTATCTATGTATAAAATATCCTGAATATATTCATTTCGTTTGAAAAATGCGATTAATGACATTTTGCGTTGCCATTATGCAAATTAGTATGTTCAGTTCTTGTACAGCGAGATGAACTTTTCAAAGTCCCTATCACCACCGGGATCACTAGCTCAAAGTCGTCCATGTCCAGCTTGAAGAAATAGCTGATGGTTATCAGGCCGTTGGCCTTTGTAGACGTCGGCGGTAGACCCACAGGTATGATGAAATCGACAAGTTTCACCTAAAGAAGTAAAATGTAATTCCAATGCGTTGGTGAGGTGACATTTCAATGATTAAGGTTTTGGCCGTATTTAAGCCAAAGTCTTACCAGCAGGCGCATTATCTGTTTTATCTAGTGCTTATCATTAAGTAACGTCGTCTCGAGGCTGAACTCCTTTTGCGGCCCCCACANCCTAACACCCGACACCTTCATGTATCATTTAAGCGTGCCGAGGCGTACTATACTGACGCGTCCTGTTGCGAAATGGGGGGGGGGGGGAAGGAAGCGACATCGTTACCTTGGCGGACAAGGAGCCGTGCCTTCGACAACAGCCGACCAACTCGACGCTATCGGAGGCAGTGGAGGGAAGACGAAAATGAGGGGCATCCAAGTTGAGCACTGAATAGACGGTAATAGACTTGTCAACGACGATCTCGTTGTTGCCGCCGAGCCGAAAGCAGGTGTTGTCGGAGATGGCCAACAGTCCGGAACACGTGTACCGCACCCAGCCAAAGTAGTCGTTATGCATTGACGCGACAATGTCCATAGATAGCTGGAATTTTGATAGTACTTTATACTTCAACGGTTACAAAGTTTATAGGCACTTTGCGCCCAGGCTAATCGCCATTAATCTTGAAGGATTCGCACTGTGAGGCTTTCCAAAACTGTAGTATAATCAAAAAAGTTTCGACAGAACAGCTAAACGAAATTATTTAATTTATTTATAAAGAGAGCGATTACGAGGGGATCGTCCTTTATTTATCACCTTTATTTATATTTATCACTAATCTGAAAGCGTCTTGGATGCTACAAGGAATTTTGCTTGAAGAGGTCACTTTACTGAGGTGGTTAAGATGGACCGTATAAAAAAGTTCAACGATTACTTTGAAGTGAAACTTGATGAAATGTTCCCCTTCAGGCAGCAGTTCGCCGTCGCTGACGTCGGCCAGGTAGTTGGTAGCGTCCATATAATCGTGGACAATTTCATCATTGCTTTCATACACAACGTCGGATGTCTTATTGACCCATCCGGTGTGCACAATACCAGTCAACTTTACGCCAATTTTTGACAGTGTTACAGCTCGACTCGTATTAACATAGAGAGTACCCGATACTTCTTCTCCGGCCAAATACATGGCGCCGTCCCTGTCCAATCGCAAATCAAATTTATCCAACTTCATTTCTTCAGTAATTTGGCCGTTTTTTATTTGCTTTTGAAAGTATTTCCTCAGTCACCTAAAACGAATGATTATTTTATTGGAGGAAGTAGAAAGGATGAATGAATCCCGCATTAGCCTGCGACTATGTTGAGGAAATTGCTAACGCGCATAGACTGACGTCGGAGGATGCAGTCGAGCATTCACGGCCACATGCTGCAATTGCTTCCTTTCGGCCGATAGTAAGAAGTCGGGGTAAGAAGCCCGGTGCGAACCGGAAGAGGTTGTGCAATTCAACACAGCTACCACAAGGTCTCCTTCACAGAGGGGAAACTATAGTGTAATGCGCTGTTGGTTCCGAGAAAATTATAACAAATTAACGTGACATTGTCATTCATCTGCTGCAAGTGTCCTGCTTGATCAATGATGCAAAAAATCCTATGAGAGTAACATCTGCAGTTGAACTTCAGAAAAAGTCAACAATGACACCAGGTGAAAGTCATGCAAAAGCAAATGATCTCATCATAAGGTTAACTCACAAAAATATTCCATTTCATTATAAGAAAGTATTAAAATTGCAGTCAATTCTATTTGAATTTCCTACCAGAGAATAATGACGTAAACTTGATGTAGGCAGGCTAAGCGACCCTATACTCAACGTTTTACGTCGCTGATGTACAGCGATCCTATCCGATCAATATCAGACCGCAAGCAGGCCGCCGAAGCAAATCGTTCACCGCCCCCTGCGGTCCACAGCGCATGTCTATAGGCTAAGGAATAGTGGGAGCATATGTTACTTCTTCGAAGCATTATCATTTTTATCAGTGAAGCTTCGATTTTCGTCGGTTGAGATCTGCGTTCTGAGAAGACCTGGGGAGAAGTTTAATTAAGCTTATAAGTAATCATATAGAATAGCAAACGTGATGCGTTTACATATATTTTCTTCAATATTCTATTAGACAGTGGCGCTTTGTGCGCTGCTGGACACGATTATTCATAAATAACAATTTAGTCTTGACGCAAATCTTGTATCGAGGTTTTCCAAAGGAACCATTCTTTCCCTAAACGGTATATTTTCCCATTTTTTACTGCTTTCCCACCACAGAGACAGACTATGCGATCGCGGAAAAAAAGCGATCTCCGCTTAGCACCAATCCCGCTAATACTAATAATCTGTCTGCGGAGTGAAAACTATAATACTGAAAGAGAGTATGTGGGCGGTTTTTTGGAAAAAAACTCAGTGTTTGGCAAAGAAATTTATCCTCCGAGAAATTGGGATGTTTGGGTTAAGGAAGCGTTTGAAGTGTGGATAGAGCAGCTATGATATTAAAACAAATTACTATGACGTGAGAGAACTCCACTTAATGCTTGGTCAGCACAAAAAGAGAAATTCAAAATCTTACGCGTCGTATGACGAGAAATCAAAGTCAAAGGTCAGTAAACAGAGATGCACCTGATTTTCTGATTGAGTTTTTGACTTGTTGACTATCATCTTAATGCCTTAGCTCCATGTCGTGCGCTCATCTCTAGCAAGGATGAGAACGAGGCATGGCTAGCGCATAGCTGGCAACGACGCTCACCGCTGAGGTAGCAATCGCGGTCGTGTTCGACCGATGTCAGTCCGCACACAGGGCACCCAGACGCCATTCGCGTTGGCGGTGCAATTCGTCTTGAGCGTCGATCGTTGGGCACTCTCATCGACCCAGCAGGAAGTGATCGCAGGACGACTACCGCCACTGGCGACTGGCCTGACGACACTCATTTTGTGGGCGGATAACGCCTTCGCACCCAGAAATCTGTTTCGCGGCGAGGTCGATGTCGATATCGGAAGTACAGAGAGGGTGCAAAGTCATGATACAATTTGGTTTCTGAATAATCTCGTCAACACTCAATCGATTAAAATGAAACGTAGTTAGTTTTACCGCGATTACCGTTACGTTTGATACAAGAATTGATTCATTTGGTTCAGGTATTGCCGAAATATGACAACAAATGTTAAGAGGTATGACTTTTACACAACATAATTGGACTGCGCAAGGCTGCTTGCGATCTTTCTTTTATGCGATTATAAAGAAGGGGAGGCAGGTGGGGAATCGACAAAGAGGCTCGCGCTATTTTCTTTGAAGGTGTCGTCAGACGCATAAATGAGCTTCATAACTTCTACAAGAAATACTGAAAAGGAGAGGATCAATAAAGAACATATAGTGCGCTTGCGAGAAAGTTGCCAAGAGGAAATGAATACATTCATTGTCATCACTTTAGATAGATTAATTTAACTTCTTTAGTGGATATTTAATCCAATAAAGCCGGCTCTGCTCGACCAGATTTTTGGGCAGTAAAGAATGATAGGAATAGTCAACAACAATCTATCCCGAGACAACTGCACGGCAGTCAAGAAAATCTAGGCTGTTATATGGGACGCAGAGAAGCTACAATTATTGAACATAAATAGATCGAAGCCCGTGTACTTTAACTCATATTGGTCTGAAATTTGGGGAATGCATTAGCGTCTCTTGGCCACGAAAGGCTATTTAACGACATACCCTTTATTTAGCAGTTCCTTGGCTATGTACGACAAACTTTGTACCTCAGGGCGACGTGAGAGTGTCACTCTCAATTGTATTAAGAAGGCGATTAACAGAATTTAGCGGCTTAAGCTAGGATGACGTACACACAGTCCAATTGACCGCAAGCGTTCTGGAAATCGGTCAAATGTTCAACTTAATCTATTTCATTATTGCGTCATTGGCCCCATAAAAAAGCCATTAAATGCCATAATTGTCTTTTCTTCGGTCCGCGCCTATGAGCGTTCAAATTGAAAGTCAGATGCTACTTTTTGACTCGTGCTACACCTGCTGCCAGCGTTATTTTCGGATTACCCGCAACTTAATGCAGAAACTGCAATATTCCCTGTTCAACTATAGAACTTTTAAGCAACACTGCATAATTGGGAGACAATTCCCTAGCGCCAATTCCCTAAAGGTGCAAGGCTGCAACCATGATGGGAAATAGGTGGCTTTGCCTATTTAAAGAGATTTATAAAAGAATCGGTTATCAATCTACGTCGAGTCTTCGACGAGTAGCTTCATTCGTCTATTAGGAATTTTGCTGTGAAATACACGCACACACACACCGATCATGGCCTTTCACAACCGCATTGACATTCACACTATCACCCACTAGGCAGGCGATTGATAGCGCTGGAAGCGACGCAAAGCGACTACGAGGTGGGGCAGGCCGCCGGCATCGATTCCGCGCAAATAAGAGACGGACTACTGTTGCGGTGCGCCCGCCGATGGCGGCCAATTTAGCCAATGTTTCGGCGAGAAGAAGGGAGGGAAGAGTCGGGCAGCGCTTCGTCGATTTAACGACCTCGGAGACCTGGCGCACGCCCACGGCAAGCGACCAGTGCATCCCTCTAGGCGATCGCGTCGTCCGCCGATTCCCACCCGAGGTACTTGATAGACTCAGTGTTATCTCATGTGGAATAGTACAATGAGACAAGGATTCCAGAGACGAACGATGTGTTATGACACTTGAACATTGCACGATATGACCCCTACGGCTTTTACGGTCGCGCTTGACCACGGCATTTCTCTTTTTAATTAGGTCGTGCCACAAGTAATTACGGAAAGCTGTATAATGTTTGCGAATCATTGCAAACCTCATCTAATTGCCGACTGCTTTCTGGAATACGGCACAATCCCCAAAAGAGAACTTCAGCTCATGCTGGATCCCGGATCAGAGCTGACTTTTGCCACTCTTCCCGAGGTGCCCAATAGCCGCCACTCGTTTTAACTTTACATTTTTCTCATCTTAAAAATGTTCTGTAAAAAGTAAGCCGCAACTAAAAACTAGCCGATTTTGCAGAGAGAAATATTGCAAACCGATGAAAAACAAGTTGAATTTTTGATACTAGTGTTTTTCGTTTGCACATTATCATGTCTAGACAGAACTTCATTGTAATTACTTTTAATAAGATCAGAGACTTTATTCCTAGCGCGCCAGATCACCGTTTGCACCATTGCCTTTCTTTTGTTAAACTAGAGGGAGCGACGTGCTTAGCGGCAGCTGTCCATTCCTTCTCCGGCTTGAGCGCAAGTGGGAGGGCAAATCGTGAAATATCGTGACACGCGCACAATATTTCTCTCCTAACGCTTCTAAAGCGCACGTCTTCTAAAGCTCCTGATAATGATGAGCGCCTTTCGGCAGTTTCTGAGGCCAACGAAAGCGAATTTCTGTTAGTTGCTACTAAATGTGGATTGGCCTGTTCGCGCAGGAATAATGTTTGCAGACGTGACCGCGGAAAATTTAACAGCGCCATCCATCGTGCCCAGACAGAGACAGAGCGAATAACTCACTGGCACCAGACGCCAATTAAAGACTGGGAACAAAGTGCTAGCCAGAAGAGCACCATGCAGAGACAAATGCCTTTTGAGATATGCGAATTTCGCACTATCCATAGCCTCGGTGAAGGAGAGGGAGAGGGAGGGATCGCGCAGTTACCTATCTTGTCAACTGTAATCCCGAACAATTTTACATTTAGCAGTCGTAAGAATTTTAGGCCAAGATTGGAGGATTCTCTCCGCCTACGCACGCGCGCCTGATTCGAAGCTAATGCAATAAATGACATTCTTTGCACGGAGCGCTCCTTTCTCATTTTATCAGAGTGCTGATCGCTGCTGACAATCTCACAAATCTTACTGACCTATCTCGGCGCTAGCTTTCTAAAGAAATCTACGATTTTCTACAGCGCGCTAGCCACGGCTGACTAAGTTTGACTGAGCCTAATAGGTCCATTTAGGCGCATCTTCTCCTTTAACGGTCCGTCCGACGTCTCCGCAGTCCGTGGGCGCTAATCTGCCGGCTGACGAGCTCCAATGCCCTGCGATCGATTCGTCATTTGAAGCCACCGCCGAGTCACTCATCTCGCCGACGACGACGCGACCCCCGCTGCCTCTTTGCTGCCGACGACTCGCTTATGAGCCCAGTGTCAATAGCGACTCTCGATAGTGCACAACGCACTGCAGAGAAAGCAAACGGAATTCTTTCTGCAAGAATGCAATTGGCGCAAACTGTCTTCCTAATGCCAAACATTTGTCTGTTCTGTTACCATTTGAACGATTTCGGGAATAGCGCCTGCTGTTTTCTTCGCAAGCGAAACGCGCTCGCTGAGCCAGACGAATGCTGTTTGGAATTTAAGTCAGGCACGTCAAAAGTGTTCACTAAAATCAACATTTAAGTTGCTGACATTGTGTTATTCTCTTGTATTGTCTGCAATCCTTCGTTTTCGTGCCTCAATACAGCAAAATTCACTCAAATAATTCTGCAGATCAGCAGCCTATGAACGCTTCAATTGAAAAAATGAACAGAGCTGCTGCATATTTTCTGCAGGTAGCGCAGCAAGACGTAATCTTTTCTATGAAAATGTGAAAATTTTTCCAAAGAACAGGCGCAAGCAGCTGTCCCAACTTACTGCAGTGGTTTTCAAAATGCAAGGAAGAGATCGAAGCTCTTGTACCCTTCCATGAACAGCTGATCAAAAGTCAGTGCAACAGCTGGATAATATCTCGGGATCTCTGCGTTTTGCGTGGACAAAAATTTGAAAAGATCATACTCCTGCAATCCTGGAGAGCTGGTGAGGCGCTGTAGAAAATTGATGTTACTGTGCTCAAAACTACAAGACCCGGGGTCTTCTTTACCAAACAATTTTAGGTCCCACAGAGATAGTAAAAGTGCGTTTCTATGCTCATCAGTACATTTAGAACAAGTGTAGTTCGTCATTTAAAGACGACGAATTTTTAATACAAATTGAATGTACAAGAAATGATTATAGAAATGGGTAGTACCGTCAAAACTGGACAAGTGCACAAACCGGTTAAGTGTACAAGTTTTTCATGCCGGTTCGATGTGCACTTATCCGGTTTTGACTGTACAATTATTTGAAGGCATTAATCGGTCGAACGTTCCTTTAGACTATTGTCTAATGCTGTTTCAATAATCGTCAATAGGACGCTAAACGGGAGCATTTACAGCGTTTCCAAAAGTGCCAGCGAGAAGTATTCAATGCAGAAATATTTCGTTATCTATACAGTAGAAACCGGATAAAAGAGAATGCAGGGGAAGTGAAAAAATTCTCTTATATCCGGTTTCTCCTATGTGTTGTAGCATATGACTGAGCACGGGAGTTCAGAAAAAGTCTCTTATATCCGGTTTTCTCTTATATCCGATTCTCTTATATCCGGTTTCTACCGTATTTGCATATTGGATGAAAGACGGCGTACCATTGCATTTTGCAAATTTTCCCAGTTCTGCATTCGATCCCAAAGCAATTTATTCGCTATTCTTCTCTGACATCAGCAAAGGACGTTCACTACAATAACGGCAATTACTATCCAAGCTGTTTTCATTGGACATAATAAAAGAATGTCTGACTGATGAGAGCTGAATAATTTGCTCTCTGTTGCCAACATTGAGATTGTAAAGGCAACTTGTTCAATTTATTATTTGGCCTGTATTATTTGAGGTAATGATTGATTGGCTTGTTGTTATTATCAAAAGTCTATTTTACAAAATAAAAACAGTTGAACTGCATAAAAATCAAAACTAACAGTTAAAGATTCCTCTGGTATCAACCGTTGATGCCATCAGTCTGCTGTTCATTTTCTTTTGAAGGTTCATATGGCATAGGTCCACAAAGTTCAGTTGTCTCCTTAAATCTTTTGCTGTCGGTGACGAGTAAAAAGTCCGCCTCATTGGCTGCATTTACCATAAAAATCTTAAATTACACTTGCAGCGCTCATAAATGTGAGCAGTGAATCGAGACGAATTTGTCCAAAGTGTTTTCTTCGTCGACGATCACTCTTCCGTGCCAGATTTTGCAAAAATACTGTTAAACTAAATATATTAAAATGTTAAATATATTTATGCTAGAGTGCCAGATCCGTGAAGTGCAGTAATTCCTAATGGATACTTGATTAAACGAGAAGGGTCTTATCTGACGCGGATATCATTGTTTCGTATTGGATCGATGTGTACTTGTCCGAATCTCAACGGGACAATTTCATTAGACTGTAACACTTACAAACGTAATAATTCCACGTGGGGAGTGCAGTGATTAATCAGTTAGGATGTAAAAGTGATCAAATTTTCCACGCACCTGTCGCAACTGACCAGTCACTTTCCTTCACTCAAATTGATCGTGGCAATAGTAATAAAAAATTAAGTTGCAAACAGTGTTTCGCGGTTGTTCCGCATTTTCATTACATTTTATCGAGAAATCCCTGATTATTAAATTTTTGTCTGTCGTATAGTATCGCGGGCAAACCGTACTAAAGGTCCCATTGAGAATTGTAGCATCAGCGGCACGCAACCCTAATTCCATTATTGATTTTTTTATTCAACAGGCGGCGTGCTGAGTAATTGGTCAGCCGCTGTAGTGCTGACTATATTCGTTTGATACCATATTAAGACAGACAGGGGCCAACTTTTATGACTAATTTATATTTATAAATACAAGTATACAATTAAATTTCTGGTCCATAACTTTGTTCACAAAACGTGTGATGATAAAGCAGCAATATAATTACCAATTTACATATACTATTTGCATTGACGTATGGAACTGGCCCCTGATGATCTAGAAAAGCTGTAGTCTGAAGGTACGCCGGAATATCGGCGGATATTTGCTCAATTCGAACACGGGCGCTTTTCTGGTTACTCTATCCGCTACTGTCACTAACATCATTTACCCCATTTCTAGTCCAAAATACTGCCATACGATACTTGTCAGCGGATGTGATTAATCAAACAGATGGGGCCTAGCGCGTGGGCGATTATTGGGATTCTGATGAGCGACAAGGGGACGAGAGTATCAATAATTCATTCATCGCACTTTCGGGCGCTGTTGGAAAACTGAACTCTTCGATGAAAACTAGCATGTAAGATATGTAATTGTCATTGATTGGCAATTTCACCCCGTCGCGCCAACGGGATGGGAAATTTGACATTCTCCGCCGCGCAAATGAGCAACTAGATCTGCTCTGCTTTTCTTCGACCAGACGAACGGTTTGGCTTTCAATCTCTCGAATGCTACGCTTCCTGCTGGTAACGACATATTCGCGAGAGTTAAATCTGTCTTCGGCGTCAGATTCTGTCACTGCCTTGCATATAAATAGGAAAATCATGTTACGCTGTAAGAGTTTAAATGTTGCGTTTTTAAAAACTTCTCAGTTGCTTCATATGAAGTTTAGATAGATATTTTGAGCTTTTCATGCAGTACACAAAGATCAAGCTACTTTAACGTAACAATATTCGTTTATGAATTAGCGTCAAATTTCGATCCGAGATACTTATAGTATGCTCTTTCTTCTGCAAATTCTTACAGTACATTGCATAAGGAATTCTTTCATTAAGATTGTAGATAGAGTATAAAAATAAATGCTTAATATCTGAATAATATTTTCAAATAAGTAGGAAATTTTCGGAAAAAACTAAAATCGCGCCCTATAGATACTTAAAACGCGCCTTATGTTTTCGTGATCTTCAAATGCGCCCTATGTTTGATATTTTCAGTATATTAAGATCAGACATAGGGCGCGTTTTAACTGTTGTCCAAATTTTTGCAGTTTTTACGTTATAGCATCATTTTTCACTACCTTTCCTATTCTACCAACCTGTTAATGAAATTTATCTGTTAACCGCAGATTTTCAAGCTCCGCAATAGGTTAGTTTTCCATTACTTCTTGACGATTGGTAAAAAACTTGAAATAAGGAGCCCGCACTTTCTCATGTTGCGATTTCCCATTGGTTTAAGTTATTTGATGAACTCTAGGAACGGAACTGAAAAGTCTAGCTAGTCAGTATCGAAATTCCTCGAGAATTCTCAGAGGATACATTTGATGCGGTAGTTCAATGAGAACGTTTTCCCTGATATTCAATAGCCCGTCGTTGTGAAAACAGTTATCGGCAGACGAGCGGAACTGCTTGGCGACAGCGTTCAATTATTAACGGTAAATCGGCGCGCAGCCGTGTGTCGCCGTCGCCTGGCTCCTGAATGCTGAAAACATTGATCCTCTCAGGCGATGCGTGATGGCTTTCTCAGCGAGCAACATGTGGGAGTAGATGCGAAACTGGGGCTTGTTTCGTTACATTGTTGAATAGTGAGAACTGGCAAATTGAGTCTAAATTGAGTCTCATTCCGCCTGGGCTTCGATTTCGTAATTAATAATGCTGTGACATTAACGCAGAACTGATGACAATATTTCAGTTCTCTAACGCCTATGTTATCTGTCCCTGAGATCCATTTGTACTACCACGCGATATGCATAGAGTAACTTCGAATTACTCTCCATTCCTATTAGCATCATACTCAATGTTGTTGATCGATTGTAGACAATGAAAACGTTGCGAGCGGCGGAGGAAATGATTACTCTTCTAGATTTTGATGGAGTTATGTAGTCGGCTGCGTCTGGAAGATTTAGTGGGACAAATATTTATTTAAGCGTCGAGAGCATTCTGTTTATCAGTTACTCCTTCGAAATTGCTTTGTGCATTATGTAATTCATTTCTTGTTCGAAAGCTCTGATAAAATTCGAATAGTTTTTAACCTAATTGCTTTCGAGAACAAATTTTGAACCCAGCCTCTCCCTCATTGCCGGGGTTTTGAGCGGCGTCGCTGGATAATTCGGTGACACAAAAAGTCACGTCAGCCTGCAGCTTCGGATTCCTTGTCGATAAATGGAATGCTTCTTATACTGCTATATGTTAGCCGGATACTTCTAATAGGTGATATTAGTGACAATTCCTTATACGGAAGCAGCACTCCCCCCTTTGATCGCTTGACAAAAGATATCAGATTGGTACATGTCTAATTTCACTTTCTATGACAGCAGTAATTAGGACTAAACCGTAGTCTTTGCAGCTCGGTTCTTCAGTTGGCCTCTTTCCACCAGCACTAATCCTAAACTTCTAGTCCCTTGAATGATTTTCTTTAGCAATATAAAGAATTCTCTATTTACTTAGAACTTTCCAGGGAGAGGCGCTGCGGTACAAAATTAGAGTAGCTTTTTTGAAAAGTAGAAATAAAGGATAAATATGTTTAGAGTTATTCACTTAGTGGTAATTGTTTCAGTATATTTTATAAACTGCATCAGCTATCATTTTCAACGACAGAATTTTCAGTTTTTTATGAAAACCCAATGGCAATAATATAAAAGAACTACTGTAAAGATATAGTCGGTTAAGTAACTAAACATTTCCAACTGCGTTTGCTTCCACTTTTAGTCGTAATTCTTTGATCGGCTAGAAGAATTTCAATTTTTGGTCTTAGAACAATCAAATTGAGGCCCGCAATACAATTACAGTTATTAATAGTTGGATCAATCATTATTCTGTGAGACAATAGTCAAGGGAAACGAGTATGCTGATGAGGAAGTACATTCTAAATTAGACTGAGAGCGGGCGAAAATAAATTTAAAAATATAATTATCTTCATTTATCGTTTTATCTTTCAATTTTCACAAGAAATACTTAAATGGATAGATCTTGCGATGATACGTGTTCAAATGAATTTCCGCCGCTGTACTTTTCGGTGTTTCTTTCGGCAATTTCCCCTCACGAATGAGATAGTGAATGTGAGCATCGGCGTTCGATCACTATACCGTAGCGCAGACCTGTGCTACTGTCTTACATTTTTCTATTCATTCCCCAGAGTAAATCTCACTTTTATAGGCTTTGCAGCTGCCACTATTGGCCAGTAATAAACCAAGCGCAAGATTAACAAAAAGATTGGCCAGCAAGACCAGGGAAAGGATGAAGAGCAATTTATCGCATGAGCTGCCGATCTTCTCGGTACCGAGGTTATCAAGTAATAAAATAGTAGCTCACCTTGAAGCGACTTTGCGCGCTGCGACTTTGCGACTAAACGAGACCTGCAACAGTTTCACGAATGGCGCTTTCTGCGACGATCGACCGCTCTACCACCTGTTAATGGGCAACATGTTCATGCTGCTGTTGGTCTTGTGCGTCTTCGGCAACTGCGTCAACCTGATCATCTATCATTCCGACCAAATGCGCCAGTTTCTTGCTATCAAAATGCTTAGCGCTAAAGTGGTTCGTGCTTGCTATCCTTTTAGACAAGCAGCCAATCAAGGAACTGTTTAATTAAACAGCTGTGATGACGAGTGTGACAATTATAGTTGTGGGAAGTACGGTGATTGGTCATTTGTGACGAGGATGACATATTTTATGGCATACGTCATAGCTATTTAACTATCACAACTCCCGCAATTGTGCTTATAATAGTTGTGACTTTCATAGTTTTATGAAATAGGCCCCGCCATTGAGTATTATTGGCTGAGGCGATACTTCAAGTTGCTGGACGCAGAATATGAATTTTCTGACGCGATGAACGAGAGAATCGCTTTGCACTGATTAAATTTTGAACAAATATTGTGCTGTTTATTTTTATTTAATGTAGTCTGCATAGGTTTGATATGTGGTATAATTTAGCACGGTTTAAATATAACACAAAGATGCATGAAAAAATTAAAATATCAAAACATCAATTGAACTCGAAAATATTTAACGTTTGGGTTTCATATTTGCTTTGCTATTACACTTAGGTGACCTATCTATACTAAAGAATTTTTTTAAAATCACTTAGTCTACTGGTTTATTACTCAAATGTAAAATTAATATAGTTTCAAATTTATTACACAGTTAAAATGATGAAAGTTTTTTCAGCTTCTGAATACGCTTCTGATGGTGTGTTTTTTACCTCAAGCACTGCGCATTTGCCAAATATGGTCTGCCGACTCGGGTGCGGAAGCAATATACTGGCAAACGTGGCCGTACCTAATGTACCTTATCAACGTACTGGGTTTCTGCAGCATGTGGTGAGCGGTTACCAAAAAATTTGCTAAGCGACGATTGCATGGTTTACACCCTTCTTTCTCTTTGAAGAGTTGAACAGTTTTTGCTCTCTCGATACTTTATACCAAAGGGACTGAATATGCAACATATTACGAGCATATAAATGGTGTTAAAGCAGTTATTTCATGGAAATTGATGACATTGCAGTGCTATTGGCGAAAAAATGAAATAGATGATACTCTTGTGAGTGACACGTGATTAAAATGAAACGTAAACTTTTTATGACAGCAAAATACACTTTATCGCGATGGATTCGTGGAATTCGTAGACAGGATACCAGAAACAGCTCGTAATATTTATTTCGTTAGTGTACAGTAAACGTCTATATATCGTAGCAATTTATGGAAGAATTGATTTCAGGCTGACTGTTCTTATAACGTTCGAATATTACCTACACGTTGCGTTTCCTACCCACTCCAAGTTGTGGTGCAACGAAGCCAATGTTAGCAAGTGCTCATCCATCATCCTGTTGGTGGCGCTTTCTCTTCACTTGATCGTTCCACTTAATCGGATCATTGACAAGCTGCGATGCCCTGGCAACCGCATTTTTTATCAGGTCATTATGAGGCCAGGTAACTAATATTTCTTATTATCGCCTGTCTATCAGAGAGATTGGCAACTACACTAGAGTAATTGGCAAACTGGCCCTGAATAAAAGTGGGAAGCATCGATCGGTTGGGTGGATAGCAGAGTAATTCATCCATGATCAATTTTAAGTGGATTTCTGTTGGATACTCCGTTTGAACGACGGTTCTTTTGCGTGGCGAGATACTTTGGTTCTCTAGGCAAACGCTTAGGCATAGGCTTAGGCTTACCTTTCACTTCTGCCCACTTCAAGAACTATCCCGATTCAGCATTTGCGGTTCTCTTTCGATTTCAAATATTTTTCAGCCTTTCTGTTTTTCCTTCTGCAGCATAACAGGGGTTTCGGCATACAGTAACACGGTCGATCACTGATTGCACCATTTATCGATTTCTTAAAGGAGACTCGTGTCAGATGACAAGTGCTCCTAAATGTGTGCATTAAATGACGAAGAATCCGAAATTACCATTACAATATGTTCTGTCGCCAAATATCGAAGAAATATCTAAGATCGTACCTGCAGTGAAGAATTTAACCAGAATAACGTTAAAATGCATGAAGATGCATTTTAAAGTTTTTAAATGCGGCGGTTTTGTATTATTACTGCTCTGTTTTGTGCATTATAGGAAAAGGCTGCTAACAAAGCTTTCCACTAAGGTTTAGAAGGATGACGCGAGCTGCTTTAGAGATCTGCGTCGTAAATGTGATGACCCATGGGGTCGGTAATCTTTGAGGAGACTAGGCGTTATCGACGTGAAGGGGGAGAGTTCCAGCCTCGAAAAGTAACTACGTTCTCAATGATTCTGCAGTTGTTAAAAACACAGTAAACTTGTATTCTTGACTAATTAAAGCTTTTTTGTCAAAGGTTCGCTTATATAACAGTTATTAATTAATTTCTTTACTTTCAGGTACACTACCGGATACTTTCGAAAAAGCCTACGCTTGGATTAATTTGCTCATAGCAATTATACTACCTTTAGCAGTCTTGTCATTCATGTCTATATTCATCACTTGGCGACTACTATTCAAGTACAGCGCTATTGAGGTAATGCGAATCGACCAGTTAGAGTATTAAAAGCGCACTCGTTTGAAG
>NIUQ01000884.1:0-38325 GCA_002796945.1 Plectus sambesii | reverse complement strand
CCAGGAAATATTTGATGTATTCAAATTGGCGCCATATCTCACCCGATTTCTGCACAGCTGCGAGACAAAGTGCCAGTCGGCGTTGGCGTCGACGCGCATACGGAAAGGACAGAAGCGCGGCACCTGCGACAGAGCGCATGTCCTGCAAAGAAAGGTCAGTTGGCATTCGCATTTAAATTGAACAATAATATTGCTAGATTAGCTAGCGATCACGCCGACCATCGTTCACAAATGTTCCGACATTTAGGCTTAGGCTTGATTTTGATTGTGGAAACGTGAGATACGGGCTCTTTCGTCTGAATTCTGAACTCTTACATTATAATTCTGCGCGTTTGCATCTAATTTTGCTAATTTTGTATTAGATACCGTCAATCTTTCGTTAAAATTAAATGCAAAGGTGATAAAACTGGATGTGAATAGATTAAAAAAATCGACGTCAAAGTAACAAATAGGAGAGTGTTGCGGGGCGCTCTTTCTTAGTGGTAGTATTCGAATATCAACGGGGGCCTTCACTACTGAGCCAACACGGAACAATAGGAAGGAAACAGTAAGGGAACGAAACATGGTTACGCCGGGACGTAACTAACTAACTAACTAACTAACTCGACACATAATCTGAGATCGCAATGTGACACTGACGTCATTGGAGTGCGACACGAGCGACACCCCGCGGCAGAGAGCAAGACTATATAAGGAAATGTTTTGCTCACTTGACGGTTGGCTTCTGCTCGCTGATCAGCTCAATTTCCAACGCATTCGTCGTGATCGCCTCCAGCACCAGGCTGGCCAGCTAAAAAGAGAGCTTGTGGAAAAACGGCGAAATTAGTTTGGGATATGAATTTGGCTGTTTGATCGAGTGAATGCGATACAATTGAACGGTAAATAGCTGTCTCGTTCTAATGAATTTAAAGGTTTAAAATATAGTTTCACGGTCAACGAGTGATAATTTTGCTAATAAAATTATGATATTAATGTTGATATATTTCAACTTTTTTTTATTGCAAATGTCTGATAGCATGATTTTAACTGATTGATTCGCGATGGAACAAACAAAAGAATAGCAAATAAGCATTAAGTCAAATATTTTTATTTGTATTACAAAATGATATTGCATAAAGCGATATTTTCGATTGATAAATAAAATAAAAATGACAAAAATTGATTTATTTTAAGGAGAGCGTTCTTATTATTGTTGATCCTCTGGATCTCTTATGGGCGTTACCTATTTGTATTTTAAATCATACCTCCATATTGTCAAAGTGAAGACAGGTTTTGATCTCTTCGTTGAGAATCCGGTGCAGAAAAGGAGACTCTGGATCGATTTCGGGTCGTTCCCGCCACTGAGTGAACTCCTTGTGGAAGATGGGATCGACCTAGAAAACAAAATGATCTTTGATTAACAATTGATGATTGAAGGTTTGAGCTAAATAAGCACATTATTATAACACAAGCATGCTGCCAATAGCAATTAATAAGATAATTGTCTGCATCAATACCGCAACGAGACGAGCCAATATCACATAATTAAGCCGAGCCGCTTAAAAAATATTTGAAGCTGATGTTTTAATTAAAATAATATGAAAATCGCGCGAATGCACAGTTATATATTTTGTGTGTTTGCGAAACTTGCACGCAAATTGCTCGATTCAACACCTATTTTAATTTAAAGCCACAAATTTACATACTCTCTTTTAAACGTTTGCTTTAATCGCTTTTGCTCGTTAAAACGCAATCAATCAAACGTATGTGAGATACAACCACACCATTCAAAGTAAAAAAAATGCTGATTTATGTCATATAAACTGAATACTACCGCCATGTTCAGCGCGATAGGCTGGACTATTATGGTCTATATAACCATTTCAGTTCAAAAACTGACCTCCTTGAAGTCGACCTGCTTCTGCAGCCTCTCTTCTTCCTCAATCAGGCGCAAGTCCGCGGCGGATAACGGCAAATCCTCAATCCCCTCGCTCGTGTTTCTTCGCTGCATAAACGGCAGTTTCTTCACCGCTGAAATATTGCAATATGCAAATTTTGGGTCTCCTTGACGTGCGGTACATGGTCCATGGTCCTTAAATACAGGGCGTCTCAAAAGTGACCGAAACCGGTATAAACGAAAACAGTACGAACGATAAATAGGTATAACCAATATATTGATATAATAGAAATCGGTATAACCGGTGTATCGACAAAACTGAAAACCAGTGTAACTGAAACAAATGCAGTCAAAACCGGATAAGTGGAAATCGATCCGGCAAGGAAATTTTTTCCACTAATCCGATTTTTTTCACTTAAGCGGTTTCCACTTATCCGGTTTTGACTGTATACCAATATCAAAAAAATCAGTAAAACCGAAAAACGGGTATAACCGAAAACCAGTGTACTGATACTGTCATACCGATATAATAGATATATCGGTATAACCGAAACCACATGAACGAATTCTACATTAAACATACGTGAATTGGCGGCGTTGGCGGCGTTAGTGAGCCAAGCCTTGGGAGTGAGGGATGTCTTCCTAGTAGCAGGAGAGTTGTGGGGCGAGGCGCGCGACTGATGCAGATGACTTCCGGTGGCGCCGCGTCCAGGCGACTGCGACAGCACCAACGACTTGAGCGCTTCCACTTCGGCGGTCAGTACGTCAATTTTCATCTTCGACTCGTTCAGCAACTTCTCTGCGTGCACGCGCTTCAACTGCGCGTCCTGCACCATTTTGTAGGCTTCCTGACACAAAAATATGCTTAGAATACGGCGGTAGGCTTTCTGACATGAAAACATACTTATTGTACGGTATTAATGCAGTTTTATCTGCACAGATTATTATATCTAGCCAATACGGCATATTATCATAATCTGTAACTTTCGCTTTCAAATTCCTCAACCTTGCATTCAATTTCGACAAAATAGTGCTCCAGTTGAATATGGAATGACGAAATCGAATGTGTTGCATCTTTTTCCGATGCAGATTTATTCAGTCTATTTTATTTAACGAAAGAGTCCTAACGTACTAAATTGCTCTTGGCAAAGCCGCTGTACAACAGGTCGGTTGGTTAGTCAGTCAATGAGCTAAAACTCGAGCCGACAGAGCTGTTATATGTGGGCGCTCCTGGCTATCACACGCAAGCATCTAGTGGGGTATTTGCATAATAAAAATACAGCTGCATGTCTGTTATGACTTAGTCATGAGCGTTCACAGAAAACGAGTGGACGCTGCAACAGAATGCAAATGTGACAAATTTGAATGCAAAAACGCCGAATTAAGATGAAAGTCCCTGCGCATATGCGGCGTGCTTTTGCAAACCCCGGTTGCATCGCACATATATTTAGGAAAGGGTAACAAAGAAAGATAATGACATAGATCACTCTACAGCACAAGCCCTTAGAGAAACATGTAGTGTGATCCAGACGGATATTACAAAAGCACACCACATATATCTTTGACAAGCCGGTCTCCGAAATAATATAAAAACAAGCGTAACAATCAAAATCCACAATACCTGGAAGAGGTGCTCGGTGAGTTCGTGGATTTCAGTGTCGACGGAGCGCTGCATGAGACTGAGCTTTTCGCACTTGGCGTNAGGTGCTCGGTGAGTTCGTGGATTTCAGTGTCGACGGAGCGCTGCATGAGACTGAGCTTTTCGCACTTGGCGTCCTTCGCGTTAACCTCTGCCTGCAGTGTCAATAACTGCGCCTGTAGCCGCTCAATCGTGTGCTCCTTCGCTTTGTCCATTAACAACGACGGCAATTCGCTAGAATTAATCAATAAACCTTTCTCCAAGTGCTTCAGGCAGGTATGGCGCTCAAGTAGACAGGATCTCACATTCATAATCGCCAAATTTTTAGCTTGATTTCGTCATTTATACATATTCAGATCGAACTCAAGATTGTCGAAATTGAATGCAAGGATGACGTCAATGAATGGAAAGACGACGAAATCGAATGCACAAGCTACGGACTACGATGGAGGGCAATATAATCGGCAAACTCACTGATTAGGTTCCTCAGAGTCCACGCCGCTTTCGTTTGAAACAGCATCGGGGAGGGCCGTAGAAGAAGAAGAAGGGGAAGTGTAGTCGAGGTGGGAGTCGCTGACGGAGCCCATCAACGTCCCCTTGGACGATTGAGACGTGACGGCCAAAAAATGCTGAACGTTTCCACCGATTTCGCGCTCCTCTTCGATTTCATCGTCGTTCGTAAACCGACCGCCACCGCCTCCGCTTTCGTTCGCATTTTCGGGTGCCGAACAGTTCGACATGCTCCCGCTTCTACTGCCACTACTCCCGGATTCCATTGACTGAAATTGGCCGTTCAATGGGAACTTCAATCATCCACGCCTTTGTGGAATCTATCGCCGATAATTATCAGCTACGGATGACAAGACTGCTTTGTGGTTTGTTAAATGTAATATTTAGCATTTTTAACACTTTGCAAATCGAACTGGATATTTGTCAAGTCAATAAGACACCTTGCTGAATTTATTTTAAAGATAGGCGTTTATTTTGATTTAGCAAGCGTCCAGTTTCGAGAGGAAATGGTAAAATGGATATATCTTGCAGCCAACCTGTGGTGCGCAACTTCAACTTTAGGGAAGTGTTCTGTAAATTGTTTAAGGTTCCCTATAAGGGTACTCATCGCATTTATCGTATTTTATGCTACGGCTATTCTACGGTCATCGTTGGTTACTTTAGCATAAAATGCGATAAAAACGGGTATCTTAACTAATTTAAGATAATCATAAGATGTATAGAAAGATGGCAGCAGCAGCAGCAATCACATGCCGAAAATTGGAAAAAGGATAGAAGCGTAGAATTGCGAATTTGCGGAATCCAGCAAGCGATTGCTGCTTTTTTGCTCACCTCATCCAATGAATTCCAATAAAAGTAACCATCGGCAGTCGTCAGTAACCGTAAGGCCATCATCCATCTTATAAAGGAATAGAATGATGATTTGGACATTTAAAAAATATGAAAAGTATATCTACAAAGAATTTATGCCCCTCCAAACCAGATCAAGAATTAATGTAACTCATCCTTTCATTCACGCAACTATTTTTTAGGGCAATCAATGTCAAACAACAGGTAGGCTTAAATGTATGCATTTGATGACATCGAGTTCGAATTTTGCATTTCTTTCTTCGAAATCAGCATTAATGGTTGGAAAATGTTAAGAGAGTCAAGGTCGTTAGATGAAGAGGTGGTTCTTCAGTGTTTCAGTTCATATAAAATCTTGAATTTCGCGCGCAAATAAACAATATAATATGTAAATTCATTTCAGATATTTGCATGGTAAAAACTAGGAAAATATTTTGATCATGACTTTCTTCTCATATTACCCGATCACTTGAAGCTGATTTCGACAAAAATAATGCAAAAGTAAGATTTCGCGCCACCAAATTAATGTTTAGGCCAACTTGTTATTTGACATGCAATTCTGATTTAAGAAAAAGAAAACCAATTCAAACGAAGCAACATCACACTTTCAGTCGTGTTTATACTTCCAGAATAACATGTGCTATTCGGCATGTATTAAGCGTAATATTGGTCTCCTTCAAAATCTTTTCTGAACAAAGAGCAAAATATTGCAATGAACTACTGGTGTTTAAGTATCGTTATAATTTGACCTAATAAAGCAAAACTAGGCTGGATGCCGAATAACAATCTTATTTTGATAGTACAAACAGGACCTTACGATAGAGCAAACAAGGAAATCAACTTTTCAGTCCAGTATAACTCCTTGACAAAGGAGTTAAGGTACGTACTGCACCATTCGCCATAAAAGAAAGATAAACAGTGACGACTGAGACCTTTATTTTCCAATCAGAAACCCAGGTTATATCCGCACAACACAGAGTGACACGACGAACACAACCAATAAATATTAATACCGTATTCTAAGAGATCTTTCGCATGGTTACTATTTTGATTTAAATTCATCGCTAATCGGAGATTTTTATAGATTATTTTGCACCTAAGAAGGGTGAAGCTGTAACGATTCTTTGTTCAAGAAATAATAATATCATTAATTATTGATCCAGTAAGGAAATTTAAATAACTAACAAAACACGCATCTCTCGCGTAAAGTGAAGTAAAGATGTGAAAAAATCAGTAATAAAAAACTAATAATTCTCAGAGTACGGTAACTATTACCTCGCAAAGTACACCATCGCAATTTCGATGCACAGTCAAAAAACACCACGCAAATTTGACCAACACGGTACGACTAGAGGACCAGTAAGATGAGTAGTGATCAATTCGACAGTATGAGCACTACCGAAAAGGAATGGCGGCTTGTACGATCGTACTTGTAAGGTTTTAAACTCGCCAAATGTAATCGGAAGAATTAGAGCTTCCGATTGCAACCTACGCTTCTAACCATCGAAAATATGAACAACGTCCAACCATGCAATGGGGTCGTTAAACTGAACAGTACAGCAAACTATCATCTAGCATTGATTTGTTGTTAATATTAATATTCACGAATCACGGAACGCAAACGCATCTTGTTTCGGTCGTTTCTCAGTCAGTTACAAACAACCAGCTGAACTGCTTTTCAAAACAAATAATACGCCGTTTGAAAAAGGTGAGATCTTTCGCCGAATTCAGTTAATGGAGCAACAATCGCAGAGTCAACTAATAATATTATGAAACAATTGTACAGTCAAAATGTGCCGATCAGTAGCAAGAAATCTTAGGCTGAATAAGGTAATATGCTTCAAAAGTCGCTAGTGCTTCTTTCTATAAATTTCCGCACATCAATACCAAAAAACGACTTGGTGAAAAATGGTGTTTTCGAACAGAAAGCCGAGCTAATCTCTGCCAACTATGATGCCTGGTGAGATTTCTTGTTAATGATCCAAAAATTTTGACTATAACAACAACGTGCGCGGTGTAGGATGGAATGGAAGGCATTTTCAAAGACGATAGGCGTGATAGATCATGGCAATAGTACAGAAATCAACTGATTGTCACTCATAAGCTATTTATAAAGCAACAGATGAATGAGAATGACCGACAATATGACACAAAAGATATCAACTGTCCCTTTACAATTATTATGTATAATCCTTCTCCAATGATCAAAAAGGTCAAGATTTAATAGTTATTAATACTAACAAATGAATGTTGATAATAAAGATTAAAATGTTTGGCAATATGCAATTAACGAATTGTCAAATAATTTTTGGGGTTAACAGAATTTGAGGCGATAAATATGAAGCAAGTACGTAAAGATTACAGGAAGAAATATGAAACAGGTAAATGCTCTTACTAATTTCAACAATGCGATCTTTAGGCGGGACAGGTTCTTCGTCTGATGCTGCGATGCCGTAGTATACGTGCAATTAGCATGAATAAATTATACATTCTTGATAATTGCTCACGCTACCACACCGTACTGCCAAAATCGAAGCACAAACCCCGTTTACCATTCGTTAAATAAAAACTGCGCTGACGTTCCTAACAGAGTAAATAAATAAATTAGCACAACTTTTGACAAACCTACCATTACCACGAGTAAACAGCCTTCTCCACTATACATGGTCCTTTTCACAAATCATCGAACAAGTTTTTAGGCGGTTGACCGGGCGACCCATAACTCCTAGCGGTCGACCGGAACGGATCTGTGGAGTAGTCGTCGTCCTGGTCGGCGACAATCGGCGTGCGGTCGTTGTAATCTCTACCCGACGATAGACGGCTGTCGCTCGCGCCGCCGTCACTCGAGTTCCCGCCTATATCACAATGCACTGTGTTACTCCCATACGATCGAGGGTTTTTATTTTGCCAAGTGTTCCGGTGCGCACCGAGACTTATCATCGCGCGTTTTGTATTAATTTGCGAGCTTTTTTGAGGCCTTTTGCGATCAATTCGAAATAATATACGATCACTAATATTTGCTTTCAAAAGTGTATGGGAGATTAGAAGTGTTCACTAGTTAATTTTTTGAAAACCCCCCGAAAAGGGGGTAGGAAATGCCGTTTGTATGATATTATTTAGCTACTACGAGCAAAACTCGGCCTTTCACCGAGTCATTATTCTCAAAAGCCTCGGCAGTAGCAGAGTGCGGTTATCAAATTCATGCAAACAGCGATTTAAGAAAAGTGCGAAAATATTGCAAAATGCGGGCAAAGTGCCAATAAGAAATGCATACCATATCCACGCCGGGTTCTGGAAGTATCCTGCAGCTTCTCGGCCCAGTACTGGTCGCGCTGTTCCCTATTAACCTCGCGATTCAGTCGATTTCGCTCTGAAAAAATATCGACTTGTAAGCCAATTATTTATTTATATCTATATTGTTATTGTTTTATATTTATTATTAAGCCTATATTTTAAAATTTTATGTCCTTTAGCTACTATGATTTAAACATTCGGCAGTTGGGGCCAATTTGAGAGACGTTTCAATAAGTGCATTTAACATATTGACTAAAATATGAAAAGGAATGAAAAAACTGACCAAAGGAGACGAGCGCCTTGCCACCCTGGACCATCTCAGTGGTCATATCGTCGTCTCCAACGAACTGATCGATGCCGAGCGAGTGAAGCAGTCGAGTTCCTACTCTGAAACAGACGCACACATTTCTTCATCAGTTTGTATGTATTACGAGATATTCGTATCGACAACATCAGGAAAATGCGCGTATTCCAAAAGTTAAAGGTATTCCTATTGCGCATGGCTATTTGATGAAGTTTCTTTTAGTGCATCACCGACCTAGCAAGGTTAGCGTCATTCTTCTCGGTTTATTACTATAATTTTTCGTCAAAGTGCGCAGTTCGGCCGACTTATAGCGACACAAATAAATGAGACGCAAATAGAATAGCGGACATACCTAAACCATGTACCGAGACAAAGCAATAAAATCAGCATCGGCAAGTAGATGTTAATCCCCTTCGCCACCAGCGGAAGCACGTCCAAATGACCCATCAGCTGCAAACGCTATCACATTATCATACTGTCATCGTATAGACATAATTTCTTCATCGGTAACAACTCGCAAAAGCCAACACCATAAGCACTATTCACATGATATAGTAGCTGCACGAATATCGCTTTGAGATCAATAATAATAGAGAAGGAATTATTCACAACAGTATTAGACGCGCATCGTACCTTGGTGAATTGTGTTTCAACGCCGCGACCCGCCTCGCTGGACACGTGTGAGTCCAAGTGGATCATCCCGAGGAAGTTCAAGCAGAGCGGCGGTGTCAATCGACAGAGCAAGCTGAAAAAATGTAAAAATATATTGTAATACGCCTTATAAAATATCAATTAAAACTGTTATGGATTTTTTAGAATAAATTATATTATTTTTTATGCACATTATGGTAAAAAGCGTCGAAATGTAAAAGTATAGCTTTTAATCGGTGTTCTGACTGTTTGGATTTTTTCGCTTTGCGACAAAGCTAGTTGCGTTTTACGCATGAGCCTCATCGCTGCAAGACCGAGAGTTGGTTTCCTTGTTATGCACTAACAAACTACGACTATAAATTAATTTAGAAAACGTCCACTTTGAACTGGGAAAAGTTTTTTATGAAAGTGGAAATGATAGAATGATTCCTTACATGGCACTGAAGAGTAGACTATTCGCGTCGGTTTGATGATGAGGGTCAAGATGGTAGTAGCGGTAAATTCGTAGCTTGAATACTGTGTAGTACGCACAGACGCACATGTATGAGATGACCACCATCGCGCATAGCTGAAAATGAATTTTAACTAGTAATTCAAAGCAAAACATTCGTAATTTCAGAAGGAAATCAGATTGAATAATATTCACAGTTTCACTCTGCGCGCAGAGCGTAGAGATATTCAATTCAACACTATCTTTAGGAATAGGAATGGATGGACGTTTCTAAATACTAACCGAGCAGCCGTCATTTCTCGAGTAAACATACTTTCAAATGAGAAGATATCAAGAGGACGTTCAAATTGCCCAAGTTAACACGCATGATTCCTCTTTTTTCTCTTTCGATCACTAGTGACAGATATCTCTTAGCTCACCACTAGCGCAGTGTTACACGACGTCTAATCTCATTACCTCCCAGTTCGGTAATGAAATGTCATCCCGCACGCATGCAAGACGTACAGACGCGGCCAATATTAATTAACTGACGCGTTCATTGATTTTAGTCTGTCATCTGAGATCATACTCTTCAAAGGCAACGTTTTTGAATGAAATTGAGTAAAGCCTTGCGCAAATTATGTAATGTTGCTTAATATGTATAGTATGCAACTCATGTAGCGAAATATGGATTACAGGCAAACTTCAAATTGTTCCCATAGCTCCGATAAATGTAATGTAAATTTTTAACAGCTACGAACGGCATGGCTGTTTTGCGGTCATTTCCTTTATAGCCAGCTTGTCGTGTGCGGTTGAGAACACTTTAAAACTCCTCATAGCTAAAGATAACTATAAACTCTTCAGAAATAAAAATTAAAAGTAGAAACAATGCTAACAGAAGTATGTAAATGGATACTGGCATGGATATAAAAAATTCCAAAAAGAACCATTCCAAAGAATTCAGCGAATGACTGTTAAAAATAAAAGAGAACAAGGAGGCAAACCTGAATGTATTTGTAGTGGTAGCCGTCTGAGGCCGTGTGAACTATAGCAGCGGCGATCGACAGTGATGGTCGAACGAGGAAGAAAGTACACTCCGACCAGACAATAACCAGCGTCATCAGAAAAAGAAAGCCGCCCGCTATCTGCAGCAACGGTCGCTTCAACACCACCTCCCAGTAGTACTCTAAAATATGATAAAGTAAGCGCGAGTAATAGTTCGATAAGTATCCGTGATCAGGAAATAAGCACTGGTGAATATGGAAAATATGAAACTATTTACGAGTCGGTAAAAATACCGAAAAGTACGGTATAAAGTATGCTATATACAAGTAACAGAAATATTGAGAGACAGATTTAGTGAAAAATACCGATAACGGGCGAGCAGAAAGTCTGATGGAAGAGAGAGCGTTCGACGCGGTAAGTACGCATAAAATGTGGTTGAGGGTTGTTCTCGTTCTTGGCGACTTCCTCGAGGTGTAACGCCAACTGAATAAGCGCGCGCCATTGCGCCTGTGTACGATGGTGTCCCTGTAGCGCGTCGATCACTCGCTTGTGCAGGCGAACCTGAAAGCATTATCAACGTGAATCACAATCTTTCTTGATAAATCCTTATTCAGGATGACAAACAACAACATTATCAACGCCGATATAATAATTCGTGTTTAATGCGTTTGATCACGCCTTGCGCGCAAGAATGGAAGCTAACGAGTCGGGATACGGTCGTTTTGGCGCCAACATTTAGCATCAACACTATCCATTTCATGCCATTGTACGCTCGCCTTTTCTCCTAATGTAGGTCATATGCCGAGATATGCGCCAACAGCAATCCAAAGTTAAAAAACGGAAGCCGATATGCTCTATTATTCGTCGAATGATAGTAACATAAACCAGGAACGAATCTAGCTATAACAGAAGCAATTACACTGTCTCATATCATAAAAATTCAGTTTGTAAAAGCGTTCTTACAATCTCATTCTATCAACTATGTCGAGCGCATTTCAAAATCTTTGAAAAGTATGAATGAGGTCTGTCATATGACTATTTATTATTGTTTTTTCTACATCAAATTTCAGATACTTGAGGATTACAATAGACGCCTTAGTCTGTCCATAAACTCATAATCGTGATCAATGGCCACGCGAGTGACCACTAGTGTCCACTTTGGAGGGCAATTACTCTCTAAACAACACGTCCTATGTGGATTGGTGTATCGTAAGTTCATTTGTAAACAAGGGCCACATGTAAGCCACCTGATAAATATGAAAGCGAAAATGAGCATGCGGGATGCTGCAATGCTAGTCTACATTGAACAGATTGAATATCAAGACGAATTAGAAATGTTACAAGCGTAAAGCGGCGAATTTACTTTCGAGTACAGATTACAATATTCAAATTCAAAATCTTTGTACATTTTCAAAAATAAATCTTATTACATTTGACGGAAGTTTAAATCTAATAGTAGATGCTAATTATGGCATCACTTGTTTACAAGCATACATTTGAACATCAAATGTCATCTCTCTGGCATATCAAAATGTTAACAAGTCCAAAAAATCGTATGCAAATATGCAAAAACACAGAGTGTCCCAGACGTAAACAAGCAAAAGAAGTGCATAGTTACTTCTCGGGACACCCTGCAGCTGTTAACTCAAAGCAACGTGTATCTTCCATTCCCCACTGAGTCCTCAGCATACCGTTTCAATTTCCGACGATCGCAAGAAAAAAGCCAAATGAGCGCAATCAAAGTGCATACAAGACAAAGGTACTTTAGCGCGAGATAGCATCAGCAAATAAATCAAACACCGCCACTATCTCTCTGTATGATCGCCGTAACTGCTCCATTACGCATGCGGTGGGACAGAATCTGTTGGCGCCCAACGCTGAGCGGAGAGCGTACATCATCTGACTGCATGGGCGCTCGACGGTACAGCGTGTAACTATGCGTTGAGGCAGCGATAAATCACCGAGCAGGCAGGCCCGTCGACAGCAGCAGTCGACATACGGCCTTGGCGTTCTGATCTAATACATTCCCCGCACCCAGCCGCGGCGCTACACACCCCCATTAGACGACGAGCCATCGCCTGCCACTCGTATGAACAGCAACCCCTGGCTGGCTGCGCGCCCAGTTTTTTGCCAATTTCCACGAGTCGCTCATTTTGTTCTCAGAGCGGATGCGTTCTAGTTTCTCGCAAGAACTTTACGCTAATCTCCACGCGCGCGAGTAGTCAGGATGGGTGGTTAATAAACCGGATAGACTCATTGTGATTCCAAGTGAATGAATCGATTGCGACAGTTACATGCAGTGTTGCAACAAAGGTGCAGAACATACTTTCAACCTCCAACTGAGCATTTCTCCCCAGAGTTTTATTTCTTTCCTTTAGGGAGTATGTTTGACTTTTAGAATCCGACGTCGGTTTTGGCAGAAATCCAAAGCACGAGCTCGGCTTTTAGAGATACGTTTCGCTGTAGTAAGCTTGAAATAGAGTAGAGCGGAGAGAACTATTGATTTTTTTGCTGTCTCCAGTTAATTAATAATTTGCGCTTCTAAGTGACTACGTTTGTAAGTCAGCTGCAGCAACAATGGCTGAGCGTGTAGTCAATGTGTACGATGGCGGGATTAAATCATACGCGCGTTCATGGTTCGAGAAATGCGAATCAAATGTTCAGAAGAATGAAACACCGCGGTCTTGTTTTAAAAAAGGCGGTCCTCTTCAAAAGTGAACTGATTCGAATTCGTTCCACTTCTCATTTCCTATTTGCAATGCTCGCAAATAAATGCTGAGGTTCCCTATCTCGGAACTTAATAATACGACCTAGCCCGCTCAGTGGGATGCCGAAAAATATAAAATTTTACAACGCGCTCAATATATAGCGAAACCGCACTGTTCTCGGTGCTGCCTTCATTTCCCACGGGATGGTTCGCGCGCGCTCCTAGGCTAAGTAAACAGGCAATCGTAAACATTTTTCAATATTGTAAAGCCTTCCGTGGAATCCTAGCCGACTCTACCATTACTCTAATCTAAACCTAAGCCAAGTCAAAGTTAACACGCGAATAAAAAGCTGCTAGCGATAGTAGAATGCAGCGAAGTATAAGAGACAAGGAGAGAGCTCGTTTTTGGAACTTTGAAAAACAAGAATTTTTGAAAAAGCTCTAACTTCCAAGTACTCATTCATACATCAACCTAAACGTGCTCTCATTATTTAGATGCGCTTGTGATCCTCCAAAATTTGATCAGGTTTCGCATTCCTTCTTCGATCAGCAAAATGAGAAGAAACAAGTTTGGTAAATACTACTGCAAGATCGCTTTGACTGGTGGGCCATGTGCAGGTTGGTTTGAAACAACATAAAATATTAATAGTTTTACATACACTACTATAAAATATAAATAATAAACTGTCTGCTTGCAAATATTATATAGCATGTTTGACAAAGACCTCACAACGCTTAAGATTTCATTTTCGCTACAGATTTTCAATTTTTCAATCTCTACATTCAACTATAGATCCATCAATTATTAAAAAATCTTCTGCGTGCCTATGACAAAGGAGAAACGCGATATCGACGGGTTAGCGTATGGCATTTTCCTCTATCGAACCATTCAAAACGAATCGAGAAATTACTTGAATTGCTTAAAGAAAAAGTATTACCAAAGAGCAAGCTATAGAATTTACAGTCTAACCCGAATATAAGGAGACAATGATTATCCATGCTCTATGCTTTTACTAGAGACTCTATGATAAAATTAAGGAAATAGAGTAATAATCGGATATGAGAGAAACGAAGATACAAGAAACACTGTCAATTTCATCCACTATCCTAAACAACTGCGCATAAGTATCCGAATAAAACGTAACTTTTTCGGAATATGCTGCTTTCTCTTAAACCATGACTTGACTCTATTAACACCAATACGCAAAGATATTACAAAATAAAATAAAATTTGAGGCAAAACTACGTCGCTCGGTAAAATCGCGGTGGATATGGTGAAGGTGCACCCGGACTGGCAAGTGTTCCGGGTGGCGGAGGCGGCGACGCTCTTATCAAATGGAGGCGTATTCCGCAAAGACCTCTCGGGCGACCAATTGCTCGAATGGCAAGAAGGCATTCTGCTCACTATCCTCAGGCTAGAAGATGTCTATGAGAGAATAGCTATGGCTGAGGTGAATATTTGTCTTTCAAACTCCAGCGCAACAATATTTTTCGAGAGAAAATAGCGGAGTAATACACTGACCTGAGTTAATGCATTAAATTTTCTATATTAATAAGGATACTTTCCTCGTCAAAAGGAGGTTTTTCACATCGATTAGACATGGAAAGTGTCCCCTTTGCTAACAAAATATCCTCTTTGAACGGAAAAGTATCCTTCTCAAAGTGAAAATGAACATATGGATATACTCAACTACTCCAAAAGTGCACTATTCTCTTCGCTTCTCAGTGCTAAACTTTGCAAGCCTAGCGAATTTTCAGCAAAAGCGCAACACGCTGCTGATCTGCGATCGGGGAGGGTTGGACGCGAAGGTATACGCGGAGACGGAGCACTGGTCGAAGATTCTCCTGCGGAACAGTCTGTCCGAAAACGAACTTCTCTATCGCTACGATGCCGTTTTGCACCTACGCAGCGCACCCGAGATTTACTATACGAAGGTATTGCAGTCATACGGTGTTTAAATTTAGTTAATTTTATGTACAGTGTAGCTCCGATGTCAGCGAATACAGGAGAGTTCAGAAAAGTTCTCTTTCATACGGGTTTCTCCTATATTTCGATCTCCAAAATATACTGGTTCAAATAAAGCAGAATTTGTAACGGTTCTCTTTTATCCAGGTTTTATTTCATTCATATCGTCAAAAACTAGGTTCTTAACATCGCAAAATATGGCAAGTACTCGACAAAGCTATTGCCAGACCTTAAATAAACGCGCTTGAAATGAAATAACGTAGCTCGATGCTAAAATCGCGCAGTAAAAATGCTCTTACAAACTGCTCTATTTCTAATCCTATCAGTATATGAAAATAAACCTCGCCTACTTAGCGTATTGTTTTCAGGTAACAAACACTCAGCGTCGAGAGTCATTCCATGAAGCAAAGGTTATGGATGAAAAGTATGTCGACGTGTGGAAGAACCATTTCCGGTACAATTCCATAGATAACGGCAACGGCGGCTTTGATCAAAAAATTGACGAATGCGTACAGATTATTTCTCAGCTTATTAATGAAATCCGTGAAAAATAATAAACTCTCTCTGTTTGTTATAAAAATTTCACCAGACTGTTATCGATTAAATGATAATCACTATTATTAATGTAGCACATTGCCTTCAGAGATGGTTTGAGGATACAGTCTTATAGGGGAGGATTTGAATCAATGGCTGCATTTCAATGATTAATTAGCTTTGCGATTGTGCCAACGTCGTTGGTGATCGCGAAAAGATTAAGAGTGGCTTGGAGCAATATATGAATCATTAATATAGTTTCCGAAAATCGCAAAAAGCCTGCAGGATCAGCATACATTTAATTGTCTAACAGCTACCAAATAGTCAAAATTTTCTGATCAGTAACAAGAAATCTCGCCAGACATTGTATTTGGCAAAGATGAACTCGCTTTTCAGTGCTTGCATACCGCTTTTTACCAATGATAGTCGTTTCTTAGTTTTTAAGAGCATAAGTTGATAAAAAGAAGAGCTATCGGCTTTTGAAGCAGTTTGCCTTATTCAATCTAAGACTATTGTTACTGATCGCCAATTTTGACTTTACAGTGGAATTCGCTTTAGCTGTTTCGGTTATACCGATCAATTTTAGTCGGTCCCAAAGCGTGTCTTCCCATACAAACAAGTTCACTTATACCGGTATTTCGCTTATAACGGTCAAAAAGTGCCGATCCCTCAAAAACCGCTATAAACGAATTTCACTGTTAATCGAACAGATGGATGAAAATCCGCGCGCCTCTGACATACACCGCGGAAGCAATTTCGCGTAACGTTTCGCCCATTCCCCGTACATCGCTTTCTTGAAATTTGATAAAAGCAAGAAACCTCTGCGTCACCGGCGTGATTCATCTGATCGAATAATGAAACCGACGCGGCTATATATTCCAAAAGCGCAGCACTAATGGAAATCATCCGACTATAGCCGTAACAATGGTTGTGGAAGCAATCGTTTACAATAGCTATTATTTTATATCTCTCGGAATTGAAGAAGCTAATAATAAGCCAGGAAGAAAATACACCCTAAAACTACCGGGTTTTTCCGATTAGAAGCCCCCCAAAGGGAAGCCCCACTGGGCTTCTATTCGGTTTGATTTTCCAAATAGAAGCCCCGGGGCTTCTATTTGGGGACAAAGTAGAGACGCGAAAAGTGCCAATTCTTAATACAAGCCCCGGGGCTTATACTCGGAAAAACCCGGTATGTGGAAAGATTGAAGCATTGGCAATGCACATCTGTATTTATACCTTTTCGTGGTGAGACTACATTTTTATTTCTCGAGAAACATATCAAAAATGTTGATTCACCATTTCCACTGTAATAAGGACACTTTCCCGTTAAAAGTGAGTCTCCTACTAAAAGAGGATACTTACTAGTCAATTCAATATGGCAAACGCCCACTTCCAATTTCAAAACAGTCCTTACTGAAGCGGAGATGATATAAGCAAGAGCATAAGATCTTTAAACTCAATCATAACGTTATACGCGCCATCTCACCTAACGAAACAAGAATATGCTCAGTAAGTTAAATAACACAATATTCCTGCCCAAAATCGACTTTACGGGGGTTTTCATCACAATTCATCGCCTTTGCAATCAAATTCATCAACTTTACATTAAATTTTGTCCCCTCGCAGCCGATTTTGTCACTATCGCAGCCAATCTCGTCATCTCTACATTCAATTTAAATGCAAATTAGACTAAATAGAATGCAAGAGTGACAAAATTGAATGCAAAGGGAACAAATAATGATAAAGACTTTATACCACAATCAATAAGCACCAACTAGTTTTAAAAAAGCGACTGACCAGGTATTTCTCGCTGCTAATGGTCACGTTGGCGGCGTCGGTGGCGCTCATCGTGCCGGTTGATATCCTCGCCCTTCGAGCTGCCGATTCGTCTAACATCACGCGCAACTCCGGCGGGAATTTTGCCAATATTATCTCGCCATGACTGCGGAATGGATGGGAGTCTCGCAGCGCGTTGTGCGCTTCCAGAGCATCTCTGAAATGAATTTCGTGTATGAAGCTGGAGAACTCCAAAATATGCATTTTTGATTCCGTAAGTCCATGTAATTTTTCAATGAATTTGAGTTGATACTCCATTTATACTTTAGTTATGACATGTTCCAAATCAACGAGGATATTTTTTGAGTCAAATCAATATGAAAAATATCTTTTCACTTGAAGAGTGCCCTATTCCATCATAGTTCATACGTTCAATTTCATCAAATTAATATTCTATTATATGCAGAGATGTCGAATTTCAATGTGAAATTAACGAATTTGAATACAAAGATGTCAAATTATGATGAAATTCGATGTAAATAGCAAACGAAGCAATGTGATAGAAAATTTTTCTTACCGATACACATCCTTCAAAGTCTCCTCAGCGTCATTCTTATCAGCCGACATTTTCTCTATGTCGAAATAAGTCTTATTCAATCGGTAACCTATAAAAATATGTTTTGATATCAAATGTATCTATGATTCCGAAAAAAATCAAGCTCTAACACATGCTATCATATTTAATTGCAATCCTGATATTTTGTGCCAATTTATGGTGAACGTCAGAAACACTGCGGAATGAATTGCTTCATTCATTATCGAATAAATAATAATAATAGAGTATAATACTGAGATAAAAAGGTGATAAAAAGAGGAAAATATAGTCATTTAAAAATATGCTATGTAATATACTCAAAGAGAATACCAGAAACAGAAATAAACAAAAGCATCAAACAATAGCGGATAATTAGGCAAAAATTACGGTACCTTTGCTTCCTGTCTGCCATATCTGTCGCGGCACCTCCACCAGTCCGTAACCGAGTAGCAACACGAGAAGAAACAGACCCCACGTGTTCGATGCCGTCACAAGCAGGACCTTCAGATTGGCCCTGAAATTAAGGATAGAATTCAGACTGTCACTCTACTGGTCACAGAGTTTTGGATTGTATATTTCTTCAGTAAAAATTTAAAGAAGAGGCAATTTCTATTCCAGAATGGCTTGAGAATCAAATTTTCGTTTCGAGAATCGCTACACACTCAACTGAATGCGATAATATGGTATTACACAGTAATGTTAAAATGATATTATACCATGTTACAGCAAAGCTAAGAATAACCGGAAGAACATTTTGAAAGCGAATTGAATTCTGACTGCAATGCACGATCGATTGGGAATTTGAGCGCAAATGTACGCATGAAATCGTGATACAATGACATAAAGAGAAAACATGCGAGCAATAATAGCCTGAGAATCAAAATCATCAATTTTTTACAAATGCAAACTCGACCAAGCAGGATAAACGAATATCTTTTTTAACCTGACTGCATCTGGGCCTGAAAGTCACTACACGTAAGCCTAAGCCAATCGAAAAAGTTTGAGGTCTTTGCATGCATTTGTAACACGTTATTAAGCGATTATTATTAAAAGTACAAAAAAGCCAATTAAAAAAGACGTACGCATTGAGTGAGACGCCCTTGGCGGCGGCATACATCAGCAGCAAGCCAAAGATGAGCAAGTAAGAGCCGTAGTAAATGGCGTTATTGTAGGCGGCCGTTCGCAGTTTGCCCAGGGCGGTGAAATCGCCCGCCTGCGAGTATGTCTGCATCAGTGGAAGGACGATCCTGAATAAGGTTGAAATTAGCAATGCACCATCGTTCAAGCGTGGAATCGGTACATTCAGCGGGTCTTGCAACGAACTTCTTTGAGCATATGCTATTCCTTGTTTAATGAGTGCCATATAGCTAAGGTGTTAAAACTAAAGCCAAAAGGCTATCAGTAAGATCTGCGCTAACCGAACTTCTGACTTTAAAATTTCTAGTCGCATAACAAATGGAACTGAAACTTTCTCCTTTGCACATGATGATCACCAAATTCAATTCTTACTGTGATTTAATGTCTACCCATCATTTGCCTTAAAGGCAAAATGGTGAAATATATTGCTCACGCTACTCAAAGCGGCAGATATTCTACCAAACAATCGTAGTAAAAAGAAATTTTTTCGAAGCATTTGTCAAAACTTGAATTGTCAATATTTCAACATTAATAACTAATTGAAAACAATCAATCACTGTTAAATTAATTTAGAAGTCAGTCGCCACTTTAACTAAAAATAAAACCATTTTTTACCATGTAAGAAGCTGGGCAGACCAGTAAACGACACGCCAGAGACTGAGCAGAACGTGATCAGCTACGTAGGAGCCCGGCACTTCGCAGGCAACACCCACCTGCAAACAATATAATCAAAATATATCTCAGCGAGAAAACAAACGCCGAAGACTGTAAAACGCAAAAAATATATCATTTTACTTTAACAAGGATATTCTGAAAGTTAAAGAGAACGCTTTCATGTTGTTCTGACTTGAAAAGTTCTCTTATTGAATTAAAAAGTGTTCTTATCGATATGAAACTGGTATAAATTGAGGACGTATCGTCGAGGGACTCATTTATCTATGTACTTACAGTGTGAAAACGAAAGGATAATTCTGAAATATAGGTTGATCACACTCTAAAGAAGTCATCGGCCGAAAATATCTAATTCTGAACGCACTTCTTCCTAAGTACAACTTTTCTCATCCCGCTTTGTTCACTCTGACTTATGATTCATTGGATTATCAAAAACGTTCTTTAAGTTTAACGCATCAATTGTATCGTTAAAAGACGAAAGTTTTCGATTATTCTTAGTCACCGAAAAATAGGAACAATAGTGCCGTCACGCAAACTGCGAAGTGATCATAAGACACTCTTTAATTCAATGGCACATCAGTTCATTAATATTTACAATTTTCTACGGCTGTTTTTCCTCAGAGCAATGATGAGACGCGAGCGGCGAAAAGGAGCGCTTAATGGAGGCGAATATCGATTGTTTGATCATCCTATTGACATGTTAGAAAGAGCGCCTCGGTTAGGCCCTTAGGCGCCGAGACCAAATGCGCCGGTTTATCGCGGCAATCAGCCACCTCCTGGGGATCTTTCAAGAGCCTAGATATTTTCTAAAGGGCATATTCCAGCAAAACACCATACACTGCACTATAGAATAGAATCTACTTTCAAATGAAGCTTCCTTTACCATTAAAAATAATTTTAACAATAACCAAAATGGATTAAATGGAAACAGCTGCTCTAACTTGCAGAACATCGCTTCCTTTATAACCATCGATTAAAATAATACAATAGTTTGTTTATACCAGTACTTAGGGGGCGTGGCACTTTTCACCGGTATAAGCGAACTTTATTGTATTAAAAGATAAGCTCTAAGATTGGCCAAATTTAACCGGCGTAAGCGTAATATTGGTATAAGTGAAATATCGGTTAAAACTTGTAGTGTACATACATTCGCGGTTGGCGAGACGATTGACCCGTTCGTATCTTCATTCGTCTGAGTAACCACCCCTGCTACTGTTGGGCTTAAAGGATGAGGAATGCTATGATTTTCATTTTCGTGCTGACATTTGTTGTAGAACGTCTGAAAGAGCGAGTTGATTGAATTTTTAGTACGTTTAAGACATCATTTTAATGAATAATTCTTTATTGCAACGATGAAGACAAATATTCATCATAAAGGAGAGATAGTAAAGATTATGATCAAACTGAAATTTTCCCTTTTGAGAGAATAAAGCATGCGAAGAAAATGTGTGGTGCCGCTTTAACCCGTCGGATTTGCGTTATATTTTATTTCCAATACAAGTGTGTGTCTACAATCAATCAGTTAACGCATACGATAAAATCTAGCATTTGTATCTCAAACTAAACTGAAATTAGAAGAAATCACGATCAAAATTAAGTCTTCTATTCTCTCCAGCAATGAGAGTTGAATTTATTCAAATAATATTGCAATTTTGCAATTTCACCCTTTATCGCTTATTTCTTCAAAACCCATTGATTATGTTTTATCTCCCTTTTCATAATAACCCACAACGCTGGAGATCGGGAGAAGCGATTTAAAAAGAATTTATCACTATGTAGAACAGTCCCACTTCCATTACGCCAAAAGCAGCATAGCGTTACTCACCAATGAAACGTCGAGCGGGAGAATGAAGATGATGATGAAGGAGAAATACCACCCGACAAAGGTGGACACGGTGACAATTAAATGCTGCTTGCGCCAATTTCCATATTTATGCAGCAATACCAATGTCAGTCCGAATACGAGGAACAGCTCCAGAACCAGAGGGCCTGCCGCCATTCCCACAGTTTGCACCCACTACAGCCTCTCGCTTGTAACGATATTGAGCGCAAAGTTCTAAAATAATTACAACAGTTATTTCGTTCGAATATCAATGATCGCGTGATATCACAGATATTCTCCCGCAACACAGAAGGCACAAAAGTGGACACAGAATATTCCACACGACATTGATCGAACGTAAAGCTTTGCTCAAAAAGAAGAATCCATCTTTACTTCGCTTGTTTTTCTTTCATGAAAAGACAGCATTATTCTATATTCATGGTAAAAGTGATGCTCGTTACATCGTTGAAAGCGAAAGTGTTGGAACTTTTATCGATCATATGCGCTCAACTGCGACTTTCCCCTTGAAGGGGCTATTCTACTCTACAGAAGTAAAAGTATCAGCTTTTTCCTGAAGCCACGGCGATGAACCATTCTACTATATACGGTTGTTAATGCCACTTACTTTGGGCGATGATGTAAATTACAAAGTCGCAAATCGGCGAGTCGAACTTTCAAGTATCCAGAAATAGAACAAGAGTTCAAAAATTATCAATAAGAATTCGAATTACACTAAAATTCGTTCCATGTGTGTTTTTTGCGCGATTTTTGAATGACTTTTCCATTGTTAGCTGCAAAACTCTGATGGAGTCGAACTTAGATTAGTGCGGATTGACATAATTATTTGTGCGTTTAGCATAGTCCACTTCAGTAAGCCTTTGAATGAAGAATAAAAAACATGCGCTTACCAGAAGATATATACTTAGTTCAGTTCATGAATTGTGCATACTTTATTAAAGTAGGATAGGTAGGATAAATGTTGACTTCTATTTTTTTCGCTGTAACAAGGTATATATTAATAAAGACCCAGAAAAGTGAGTTTCCAGCTTTGATCGTGGCCTATTTCCCTATTATATCTCCGCGAAAGTTCAATGCATGAAAAACTTATATTTATTTGGTTTACATAGTCATTCGCCATGTATCTCCTTATTGTTATTTAGTGAACCAAAAAACGACCAATCATCGGATAGCAACCTGAAAATCTCCGCAATGACGTCTTTTGACGCCAGCACATCAGAGCGCAAGTCAATTCCGATGGAGGAACTGTTCGGCAATCCCTTCAGCAAGCCTCTCAAGGTAGTTCACGAGCTTTCGATTTGTTTGCATTTTTATTGTTTCTTTTATATCGATGCAAATGTGCTTTTATTTTGACATTTTATTAAATACTCTTTTATTCTTTGCGGTTGCGTATAAATATTAAATAAAAATGCAAATTATCGCGTTAATTACTAACAAAACATACCCCTCTCCAAGTCGTACGATTTTGAAATGTATAATGATAATAAAAGCGAAGAAAAATGGCATATGCCAGTAATAAAAAGTAAAGAACGATGTTAATAATGATTGCACTAATCCATTTGACTATTTGCAAATAGATGATCTGTCCTATAACCGCTCAAAATTTAATTAGCTACATCTGCCGTGAATCATCTCGCTCAATCAAAAATTTGTCTTCGCCGAAAAATGTGTTATTTTACAGCGCAGTCCACAGGCCGAATCGGCGCCTTTCGTCTACACACCGTCGGCTTATTGCCTATTGATTGACGAAATGATTGGAAAACGATCACATCCCTGGCGGCCTCCTAGCGAGACGGTCCAGCTGAAGCAGAGTATTCTCTCTTTACCCCCGCAAACCAAAGAGGAACTATTCATGTCTAGAGCATTTGAGAATTGCTTTTTCAAGGTGAGCAATTATTTTATTTTACGTAAAGTTTCGATGGATTTTGGCGATTTTGATAAGTGCTTTTGAATATACTATCAACCAATCAAGATTTGAAGTCGAAACTTGCACGTAATAATAGCGAGCCACGTATATCGTGATTAAATGTTTTTGATTCTGCACTAAAACACACAAACTATCATTTGCTCCAAAAAATGGTCTGCCAAAAGGATATGAGACGAAATATGATAGCTCTGTTTTCCGCATAATGGCACTTAAATGCGTCATCTCTACATTCAGTTTGAACGCCAATTTGACCAAATTGAATGTAAAATTGACGAGTTAGAGTGAATGACTCTGAAATCGCTATTGATGTCTAAAATTTCAGGCAGGCCTGGCGTGTGTGCTGGGCTACGGTGTGGGCTTGGGCTTTGGTCTGTTTACGGCATCGATGGACCCGCAGCTAAGTATGGTGGGCGGCGATCCAACGAAATATCTCAGCTGGCGCGATACGCTCAAAGAAATGGGATCGCGCATGAAGAGCTACGGCAAGAACTTTGCTTCCATCGGACTTATGTTTGCTGGTACGTTCAACTTTCATGATCGAATATTAGGGCTGTAACGGGGACGGGGAATTCGAAATTCCGAGGACGGGGAATTTTCGGGGACGCATATTTCGGGGACGGGGACAAAAAAATGCGAAAAAAATTAAGTAATATTACTTTAAATGTATAATAGTGTATCGACATAGTGTAAACTACACTGAATTGATATTGAAATTATACATTATGATGGTTGAGTATGATAAGATCACAATTTTAGAGACGGGGAATTTCGGGGACGGGGACGGGGATGGGGAATTCCACGGGGACGGGGGATTCCCCGTCCCCGTTACAGGCCTATCGAATATTGTTCTACTTTATTCGGCTGATTGGCAAGTGCTGTTATACGCAGTTTCTAATGAATTATTTAGTTTTAATTATTCATTGGTCTGGACTCAGAGTTTAACAATTAAATTATTATTTTTTTTATATCAAGACATTTGCTTTAGATTCAATAGCACTTCGCTGTATATAGTCTTATAAGCCCGCACCAAGATTATATACCATTTCCACTATGAAAATGAAATTTTTTAAATTTAAGGGGCTATCATCCAAGGCAAATGAAAAATGGCGTGTTTGAATTGAAAAGTGCTCTTTTTATCAAAGAATTAACATTTTATGACTGCGTGAGATTAGGCTGATTAATTTAGACCAGACAAAATTAGAGTTCATGAAATATGCTTCATAAGATTTTTAATTCGCAATGAAATGATAATGACATCACGGGCGTATGACTACATTTGTACTCTAATCTACCCTGATTCAGGCACGGAATGCGCCTTGGAGACGTATAGAGCTAAGAGTGACTGGAGGAACGGAACGATCTCTGGCGGAGTTGTTGGTGGTGTGCTCGGCCTGCGCGCCGGCATCAAACCGGCCATCTTTGGTGCTGCTGGATTCGCTGCCTTCAGTACTATCATAGATTATTATATGCATGGAGGATGGTGATGATGCGAATATTGATTTATTGATTGATTTATGCCAAACAAAGAATCAATCTACGGAACCATCGACTACAAACCTTAAAACAATCATATCGCACTGGGCGAGGCAGTAAGGATCTGTAACAGGACAAGCAGTACTATAAAATTAGTAAAAGAACAGAACGCAATTGTTTTTCATCCGATAGCAGCAGTTCGCGGAAGCAGACTCCGAGAAATGTCTTATACTGATTCTTTTCTAGAGCACTTTTAATAGGGCTCTTCAAACCATACATCACTTGTAGCCATAATGAAGTGATCTAGAGCAGTTATAATTGACCACCAAATAGCAGGAGCGGATTTCGTCTTGTTGAGGGCTCCGTATTGTATATTCTGAACTTTATCTATTCTCGATGGCTTAAATAGATTTTCTATGTACTTGCACCAGTAATTTGCAAATATTTCCAACACTGTCATTTGTTGAGGCTTCTCTTTCAGCAATTGCAGAATTTTGGCATTTTTGTTGAAGAACGATTTAAATGTATGCCCTACCGCTGAAGCTTTCTTCTTAGCGAAATGAATTTTATATTTTGAACATCGCCCAGCAAACGCAAAACAGCCAAAAAGACCTTCATTTTCGGTCATTTTTTCCAGAAAGTCGCACAAATGAGAACAATGAGCAATCGCAAAATTGTGCTGTGCCCACTTGTACAGTTCGAGTGGTAGATGATTGCTGCGAAACAAAGCAACGCCTATGTCAAAGCATCTCGCTGCATTATCTTCCTCAGCACCGGTGCTGTATAAAGATTTATAGAAAATGGATTGTGAAGCCAAGTTCTCTTCATTTGATGGTGTACCGTTGTTTTCGCGTTCGAGATCAAGTTGAATTTTCATGTAATCTCGTTCAATAACAACTAAATGAGCAATGGCGCGTGAATTTGCTAGCAGTGAAAAAGATTTTTTGGTATCGGTACAGAGAAAAGAAAAAGAGATAACGATCGGCCAATCTAGCGAAAGCGCATATATGTAATCGTCGACCACCAAAAAAGGCAAATTGCCATATATCTGCTTGTAAATCGACCCACATTTGTTATTGTAGCCATTCGTTTCCAAAAAAGCTCGAGTGCGCATAGCATTATCGTTGCTATCGCAAAGAATAGCGACATCGCTGAGAGGCAGCTGCTGTCCATTGCCTCGCTGTTTAAATAAAAAATCGAGTTCCGTTTTAAGTCGATTAAAAGTATCTTTCACAGTTAGCTCTTTATATATTGCAACTGTAGACCCGGTGTAGCTGTGGCCGATTGCAAATTCTTTTATAATTTGCATCGTCGTTTGAGCATTTGCTCGTTTTTTGTTTGCGTTACGCTTTTTGTTTCCAATTCTCTTTGCTTGATTTCGTTCATTTATTTGCTGACGAAGGGCTGGAAACCAATGGAAGATGATTTCTTTTGTGCCACGTAGAATTGTTTGGAGGTAATACTCCTTATAATCTTCAAATGCCGGGTGATCAATTTTTTCTCTTCCGAAATTTTCGCTGTCGGTAATATAACTTTTGCGAGTAACTACGCATGTTGTAGTTCCAGAACAACTGGAACGATATTTCCAAAATGTAAAATTGGATTTGCCCATCTCGTCGACAAAGAGATGATCATTTGATTTTATAATTTCTTTATTCAAATCGCGACTGGGCACAATTTTACATTGATGAGCTTGTATTTCGTTCCGTTCCAAAAATTTTTTTATTTCTTGTGAATGATTAAGCATCGACGAGATATAAATGGTACTGTCAGGATACTTTCGCGCGATTCTGAGCACCTTGTATAGCAGAACAAGCGTTTTTCCAGTTCCAGGAGGACCATAAATAATCTGACACTTTTCTTTAGAATTTATTGCATTCATTTGCTCTTCACTAAGAATGATTTGCTGTTGTCTACTCTTGTTTAAAATTGTATAGTTTGGAACTTTATCCCTCTGATCACCTCCGTATTCCAACATTAGATGAGAAGAAATTCTATCATAAATGTGCAATATATTTTCTGTAATCGAAATCCATACACTAGAACGATAAAGCGCAATCGCAGATATGAAGCCACGCAAGTGTTCAGAATCAAAGTAGTTGTTTCCACTTGATTGAGCTTGAACAATTGTTTTCTCCCAAAAATTTTTAAATTCAGTTTGATTAAGAACACATTCTGTCCCTATTAATTCAAATTCGATGTCAGGTCGTGACGATTTGACATAATCGACGAAAACACCTTCAGATTTTTCTGGGACACATAAGAAAAATTTCATCGGCGGAAAATTTGCTGCTTTGTCTCCAGTTATCAGAGAGTAAAGCTGTGGCAGTTTCGATTTTCTTACAGTAAGTTGTTTCTTTCCTGTATCAAACGCTTCAGCTAAGGATGATTTAACTTCAAAAACAATAACACCCACATGTGGATGAAAGAGCAGGTAATCTATTTCGTATTCGGCATCTGCAAATCTAATGATAATTAATTAGATCTGTCGTGCGAATCGCTCAATTGCGTCGTATCAAACAAGGAATAGAAAATTAGTGCATAAATAATAGTCATGAAATAAAAGCGAGAACGGAGCATTTACAGTAATATTTCCGGTATATCATTTTGCAAAAAACATATTATGTAAATATTTCGACTCATATAAATTTCAAATAACCTCGCACGTGACCTTTCAAAAAAAAGGATAGCGGATTTTTTTTAAAAGACTACTAGGCACCCGTGGGATAAATATCACGGGGGATATCTCTATGATAGACCTTTCTGTTGAGGGGATGCCCGGGAGACGCTCTATCGAGGCCTGCCTGGTATAGACAAAAAACTGCACATGCCATACCTAAAATTTCACTTTCTCAGTTCCCTTAGGTGCAGAGTGTGCGCACAGCGAACAAAACCTCTGGATAATCATTCCAGAGGCAGGGATAAATCGATCGATACTTGCTGATCTTCGCGTTTTATGGATAAATGATAACCATAAAAAACCGACCATTGGCGCCGAGGCATCGGTTACGTGATCAACTATATCGGTAAACCTTGGGTGACGTCGACTAAAATGCATTCTTTATGTGTTATTTGTTCATCAGTATCATGCAAAACTAAACAAGAAGCCAAAAAATTCAGAAAAATGCAGAAAACGAGAAATATTGACATACAGTACAGGGTGGTCCAACTTATTTGTACACATTTGTTTTGAACGTCACTCCGCTCAGAGTTGTCCAATCCGGACGTTCTATAGTTCATTGGAAAGCTGAGAGTATAGCAATTTTTATGCTTAATAGCTTTTTTTTCTTTGGTCCTAACACGAAAATTTTCAATTTTTTGGAGAACCATATTTTTGACTTTTTTTAGTTTTCGTTTTCTATTTAAAAGTCGTTCTCTTTGCTTCTCATCGACTCACAACCTCAGAAATCATCTTTTTATGGAACAAAACAGCATAACAAGAAAAGAAAAAATGTCAACGAAAATATGAAGCCCTTCGCAGTCTGCACGAAATTTTGCCTCCAGCTCAGCAATGAGTACCTTACTAGCAGGTTCCTTCGCATTCCGAGTTCTTGGCGCACCCCACGACAAAACGCTAAGTAGTTACCGCGTTCTTCAGTGAACCACGACACAAAACGCGCTTTTTCCTAGTTTTTAAAAGGTATCACGTCACAAAAAGAAAAACGAAACTGTAAAAAAAGGTAAAAAAATATGGTTCTCCAAAACCTGAAAATTTCATGTTAGGACCAAACTTAAAAACTTAATTTTTTCAGCGTAAAATTTGCCATACTCCCAGCTTTCAAACGGACTATCGAACGTCCGGATTAGTCAACTCTGAGCGGAATGGCGTACAAAACAAATGTGTCCAAATAAGTTGGATTACCCTGTATTTCGGTCTCGTAGCGAACATGTCTTGAGAGCATAGGGAGTATTTGTGCATATCTTGTGATATGTATCTACCTCATGAAAATTTGCAAGAGGTTCTGATCGCTGTGCGCACATTGCACACTTAAGAAAACAAAAAAGTGAAATTTTTATTATGAGCGTATGCAAATTTTTTGACTGTATCAGGCACACCTTGAGGGTGCGGTTCCCGTGCCCTTCTGCAGTATGAAGATTTATCCTAGGGCTCTCCTCAGTAGTATGAAGCTCGGAGTGCCTCACGGTCTATTTTAAAAATGAGCTCACTACCATTTTGTGGAAAACCCTGTAAGTGTGAACGTATAACAGTAGAGGCCGTTCACAGCACTTTGCCAGAAATTTAAATGCGTCTTACACGAGCAAAAATCCACTGACTCAAAGCTGGTCTCACCTTGTTGGCAAGGTAGGTTCAAATGCCGTGCAATTGAGCTCATCATAGTTTTGAGACCAAATTTTCTCAAAACAACTCATTCTGTTTGTTTGAGCATATCTGAGTCATTGGGCCGGTTTCACATCGCGTACTTTAACTAAAGTCGGACTTTACGCAATGATGAAGGATATGCCTTAAGTCCGACTTTAGCTTAAGTACGCTATGTGAAACCGGTCCATTGTTTGTGTCGAATTGCATACACAGTGAAACCTGAATATGTGCACATCGATCCCGCAATAATATATTGTGAACTTATCCGGGTTTTACTGTACTTATCTTGTCTCATTCTAAAATTTTCAGAGGAACTATGAAATTTCGGTCCATCTCAAGAAATATAGACAAAACTGTTCAAACATAAAATTTTCCGAGACTTTTGCGACTTCTATTAACATCTCACAATCTTTGATTTGCGTTATATTCACCTGTCTTCTAAAAATTGACAATGAGAATGTGACAAATGACTGTAAAGAACCATTTGTAAATAGTTATTCGCCAATCATAAATCTGCCAACGAGTCGAGATTCAGATAGCATAAGCAAATAAGTTAAGGAATATAGTAACATGTACCTTTTTTGTTATGTTCCTGTTCCACTCTGTCCGCCAGATACTGGTGATTAATATCTTTTTTTAAAAGATTTATGAAATCCGTACTCTTAAATGCATTAATCAGCACACATTGTTGAAGGCCACATTTTTGAAATGCAGTCAAAACCAGTGATTCACCACAATTCCCTTCGATATTCGTTCTCTGTTTTTGAACTTCATCTTTATTAAAATTGGAAGCGATATCATCGATTGGACCAAGATACCCATAAAGATCTCGACACGGTGGAATACAGACCATGCGTGAGTAATTGTTCTCCCACCAGTCGTCATAGTAATCAATCATTTTTTGCAGCGACAATTCTCTCAGGCGATCTTGAGCATGGCTAAGACGAGTCGGTCTAGGCGTCATTTTAACAGCGTACTACAGTTTTGATCAAGAGTTACTGTATTATAAAGCAAGGCTTCAACTACACTCGACACACTTGCGAGTCCTTTCTGAATAACATTGAATATAAATGCCACGCCTCTGGCAGTGCAGATAAAGAATTAAACTACATTTTATGCTCTCTTGTGTAATATTGTCAGAGTGTAAAAACTCTGCTAACTGCAGTCACCTTTGTTACGGCTGATGCTGCAGAAATCACGCCAAACTACACTAATGCCATGATAAGAAAGAAGCTCGCAACAATCGAGGAGTAGTATTTGTTTGCGCACGTTGCTCACCCTGTGTTAAAGAGAATGAGAATGTGCAATAGTCAGCTTATACGTCTTTATTTAGGGATATAATAACAAATAACGTGAGGATGAATAACAATTGTAGTTAATAGTTATATAATGGCCGATGCGCAATTCCATAGAATCGAAAATGTTATTCTTTTAGTTCAAAAAGCTCTAAGCAACCTCAAACTGTTTTACTTCTTACTCTTACATAAGGACACTAATTCCATAATGCGCGCGTATACCTTAGTAAACCACGGACAGGTGCTACAGACCGAGCCGGAATAAACGCCCTAGACGTCACATATCTGTCGCTTTCGCCTGTAGAAAAACAGAAACTAGTAGCAGTGATGTGATCGGAGCGTTCAAGCTCTGTTTATAGCCACAAACCGATCAATTCTAACGCAGGGCCTCCGGCAAAACCTGATTGAGGCTCGGGCTTTGTTCGATGACTGACGTGTATATCTTATTATTTTTTTTGTAACCTATTATCCAAGTCGATTAAACTCTGCATAAAAATAATTAATTGCACGTGACATTTGTCCATCCAATAGTGGCCGACCACTCACTGGGCGTAAATCAAGGAAAGTGATCCATGACTTTAGTAAACATTCACCGACATTCATATTATGTTACAGTTAAGGTAAAAATTGATAATTGGATGCAGTTGTTTGCAACATAAAGTACGGTCGTGAAGCAACAGCGGACGATGGATTTATGCGAAAATGCGAAATATTCGAATCATTCGCATTTCCCACTCAGTCGCCATCACTTACCATATCAAAGACTAAAAATAGCAAAATAGTAAACGAACAGCCGATCAATCGATTTTTGTCAGGTACTTTTTCTATGGTCATAAAAAACAGCGACGGCGAAAGGGTTCGCCGAACCGGAGAAAACCCTCGGCGACGGCACTACGCGCGAACTCATTGTAGTGTGAGCACCCGATACGATTCCTTGCTCTGTAACACGCGCTCGTGCCAATTAATTACTGAAACGCCGGCTGACGAATTCGAATTTATTCTTCCCAGTATCGAACAAAGTTAAAATCATTCAAATACTAGTTCAAATAGCAGTATCGGTTTCTTATGAATTGCAATTTTCCGAATCGCAGCAGCAGAGTTTGCTCTCATCTGTCGTGCCCTTATTCACGGTTATGCATTTGTTGCCAATTTTCGGGCAAACGTAGTTTGTATCACAGGCACGCGAAGCCACGTTACCGCTGGGCAAAACGGACTTTGTACACCAGCCCTGAGCGCATTCGGAGGGGGCCGAATTCTTCTCTCCACCAGCATGACAATAAAATTTGTCCTTTTTAGACTGAAAGTGGCATTATGAACATTCTGATTTCAAATGGATCTTAAACCATATAGAGGGCCGCCAGAAATGGTGATAAAATAATCTATGCTCTAATTTGAACTACGACGCGATCAAATTGCGTTGTTTTTAATTTAGGATTTTCACATCTCCTCTAAAAGGCAATTGGTTCGACATGGAGAATGCCCTCTTTGAGCTGAAAGTGATCTGTTTGATATTTAAAATACATTTCTGTTAGTAAAACGATAAATTCAGATCTTAATTCATGTACTCTTGTCGTAATTCATACAACTGGCAAAAATTATTTCATCACTGCTAAAATATTATGTCCCTAAGCGTTGCTTACAATTTCGTGTCCGTTACAGAGGGTACCATGACAGCAGCAGTAGATACTATTTTCCTCCGTGTGCTCATCACAGTGGTCGTCTCTGAATGGGGGATTAGGCCCAGAGGGGCAGCGATTTTCAGTGTCGCAACTTCGAACAACTTGGCCATTCGCTCGCGTGATGCTGGTACAGGAAGACTGCTCGCAAAGCACCTTCTCGTTGCCGCTGTTATCGCCTGAAAAGAAACGGAAAGATTTTGGTGATGAAAATGCCTGTGGTGCGCGACTGCAATTGGCCGTGGGCTATACTGAGCACTACCTCCATATTTATATCTTTAGTAATGCAAACTTTTTGAGAGTGATGGCCTCTCCACCTGTTTCCAATTTCTACTTCTCTATAGTTGTAGCGGTCAAGCATATTATGTTTTCTTCCCGAAAATTTCTTATTGTCTCAAAGGACGAACACAAAACGCTCATTTCACTTTAGGTGGGGAAAACGTTTCGCGAAAGTCTGGTATGAATTCAAGTATGAGAACTACTACACAACTGAGATTTTGTACGTCAATGGGGATGTAAATATTTGTCCAAATCGAGGGAAAAAATTTGGACAATTTTTGAGATTAAGCTGAAAAAGTTAGTCCATTCAAGACGATCACTTATCACAGTAAAATGCATTATTTGCGGCTAGCTGTATTTTGAAATTTACGATGTGCACTAGGACCCATTTCGGCAACCTATTTTCAAAACAACTGCTACAACTAAAACACCTATAAGTGACCTGATCGGTCAGAGACATCCTCATAAAGAATTATGCTCACGACGCCATATTTGAACAATCACGGCGCTTACAACAATTCAATTAACAATAATTGTAATGATAACAACTTTGTGCTATTGATTTCAATAATGTGAATCAACTGGATACTACGCAAACTGTGCAGCGAAATAAAGTAGTCTGATCCACTTTCCTACCTGCATAGCACAAGTGAGCTTGAAACTTGTTGCAAAGGTCGCTGTCGCAGCAACAGGATGAGCCGATCCCCATCTTATCGCATCGTTCGCCGCTTTTCCCAATCGCCGCGCACACCCCTAGCGTGTCGCAACCGTGATATGTACGACCATCTTCATACAGTGTGGCGGAGCACCATCCGTTCTTGCACTCGAGCGTTTCGCCTTTTTCTCCGTCGTAACACTTAATTGCGAAAGAAAGAGTAGAGAAGAGTGCGAGGTAGTAAAGAGAGAAGACGAAGAATTTAATCATGGTTGTGGCCTGAAAATGATCATTGAGAGTGGATTTTCGTGAGCCAGGATTGAGGTTGCGCAAGATAAATATTGTGTTATTGACAACAGTCACTAAGCTGATCTATATTCCTACACATATTCGATCACTTGACTCTCCAGTTCTCATTTTTCAACAACGCGCCTCATTTCGGAATCATTATTGTTTCGATCTCGCTACGTATTAGCCGCCAGTACCTATCGAACCACGCTCTTCTCCGAGTAACAAATAGAGCTACTAATAAGATTCGTGTAGCACCAAAATCTTACCATGTCAATGGTGAATGCGTCGCAAATATAAAAGCTAAATGACACGGCAGCAGTATCCACCCTTTAGATAAGGCGCCGGTCGCGCCCTCCGATTTATTGCGCATAAAAATTGCGTCGTATCATGCGCCGCGTCTAATCCGTTGAGCGCTGTTTTCTTTCGAAAGAGGTGAAAGATATTCTGCGTTATTAGAACTAGAATTAGTGGATAGTGTTTTGGTAAAGTTCGCATATGTAAGGCGTTGTGATGGGGGCGCGGACACATCTCCGACCTGGACATTTCTCCGACTAGGACATTTCTCCGACCGGACAGTTCTCCGACGGACAGTTCTCTGACCGGACAATTCTCCGACAGATATTTATACCCCCCGGACAGTTCTCCGACAGACAATATTCCGACATAATAATTTTTTACTACGGTACGAAGGAGCGAGATGCTTGGGTTCTATTGTACCTTGCGAGTGTTGCCCCATTGAGGTCAAATAAGCTACTGACCGCGTAGAACACTACGCGACACCGGAAAAGTGGCGACATTTTTGAATGAAGCGCGGCAAAAGGCGTGTGCGCGGCAAGAGTGCGCGGCAAATGGAAGAGTGAGCTGTATATAGGCATCGAACTGAAAGCAAGAGAGTCATTTTCTGACTAATACTCGCTTCTTTTTGAATGTCTGTCCTAAGTTTATTCACTCTTACATTGCTCAGCTCTTCCTATGTAACGTTTTTCTACCGTTGCTCCCTTATTTGAGTATGATAGCTAACTTACAAACGATTGTTCATTCGCAAGCAGACTAGTCCAGTCGGAGAAATATCATAAGTGAAATCTCAGTCTGGTCGGAGAACTGTCCGGGGGGTATAAATATATGTCGGAGAATTGTCCGGTCGGAGAATTGACCGGTCGGAGAACTGTCCGGTCGGAGAAATGACCGGTCGGAAAACTGTCCAAGTCGGAGATGTGTCCGCCTCCCGTTGTGATGTGGATGTTGCGGTAACTCTGGGAGAATAGCTGTGACCCTGGAACCGCGAATCTACGATCCCTCTTAGAATACAGCACATGTATTCGGTTCTATCGTTCAATGCTCAGATCTACAATCGATCACCAAATGGCACTGTATTGCTACTGGCTTTCATGCATGCTTTTTCGGCTAAAGCAAACTGTATTCATAGCCCTCGTTCATGTGCTATCGACTTAAAAAATCAAAAATCGGAGAGACCAGCAAATGTGACTGACACATTGCATCTAATTTCCTCTTTATCAAAGGCAGGTAATATCTCATCAATATGGCGATATATATACATGATATCGTTCTATTTGGCACATTGTCAAAACGTGGCATCAGTTCCCTTTCGGCGGCCTAAAAATCGCCTCAAACTCAGCCATCTCATCAAGAATGCTCTTCTTTCCACTTTCAATCATTTTTGTATGCCACTGGGCGAGTTCTACGTCGTAAATAGCTTTAGCTGCTTCATATGCATCTTCATATTTCTGAAAAAGATGGGGCAAACTTATACTGTTAAAATTCTCTAATTTGACGCCTGCTTAATGATTACTATGTAAATACAAAATGTGTGTGATTCGCAGTATTGAGATGGACTCACGATTGTTGGCGTGAATAATATAAATACACATAGTAGATATTTCATGAATAGTGCGTATTAAATAAACGTATGCACCAATAATTTCGCATATGCAAGTCTAAGTTTTCAGATATGCTTCTCTTTGAACGGTGGAATTATAATCGCATGTGAAATAACGCGTAGAGTGGTGACGCAATGCCTTATGTGACTTTTCTGCATGTAACTGCTTAAAATTTAAATGTCGCTTAAAAGTATTCAAAATGTTAACGTTTGATTAATATCAGTATTCATAAGAATGGAAACATGCGGAATGGGACAGTTGGGAAATCGTCATATTTTGTTCAATTTTGATGTACAATAAAAAGAGGTTTTCATTGATCCTAACCTTATTCAGGGACTCTTTCTTGTCAGGATCCATTTGCTTCCATGTCGCCTGCGCCTGGAGCATAAAATCGGCATGAGAGAGTTTACCAGATTGCTTCGAAAAGTCTCGCAAATATTGGCTGAAGATTGACGGCGGAGGTTTTGGCATGCCGTTCGCTGCGGCTAGCTAAAAGTAATATTGTAAACAATTATTGTCAATCGCAGGCCAATTATAGTCGAAATTTGCCGATCGGGAAAAGGAAATCATAAATTGAATGAGGTAGCTGCTTTAAAAGACGATAGCAATTCTTCCTACAAATTTACGCACGTAAAACCAAGTGACTATTTTTTTGGGTGAAAAGGTGTTCAAGCTTCGAGAGGCAAGCTCATCTTTGCCAACTATGATGCGTGGTGAAATATCTTGCTACTAATCGGCAAATTTTTGACTATAAGTGACAACGAAATAAATCAAAAATGAATACCTTGTTATATTGATGTCTCGCTTTGCGCGAAGCTCTCGCCAGCTGTTCGGCTTCTTTCATTAACTTCTTTTTCTCCCTCTCCGCTTGCCTTTCAAGCCTCTCCGCTTCCTTTTTCTGTCTTGAAGTCTGCTTTTCTGCTGCTGCTGCATCATTTGACGGCGCATTCTGATGTTCGTTACTAGAAGACGTTGCGTATGTCTGGAAAATCTAATCGTGAAATATTCTAAACATTCAAGTGTTATTATTATGAAGTGCAAGATATTGTTTTCATTCGACAAATGTTTTCATTATCATCAAATATTGTACAACTATAGAACGACTGGCAATTTTAGTTTCTTTGAATAAAAACTGTTTTTAAAATAAATATTTTGAGGCATTTATGGATCTCTTAACAAGTCTCAGTTATAATTACAACTATGAGAAGATTTTACTCGTTTCTTGCAGTTCCTTACTCATATTTCTTAAAAAATGGAAAGAAGTTTTCAAAAACATAATGAGACGATGACGAAGATACATAACGAGTTTCATAAAGCAACATAACGTACCATACATGAGAGATAGTTGCACGGTGAACCTGATCGGCGCCTTTGAAGCAAACTGCGAGTACCAATCACACTCAAAAAAGAGCGCGAAGACAGCGCTTGAAAAGTCATCGAACGACTGATCGACAAACATTCCCTGAAAAGCGGCGAAATTTGAATTTAATAACAAAAGCGCTTTTAAGACACAATCGGAGCTATAAACACTTTTACGAGGCAGTGATCGGAGTGTAATGCAATGCAGTTGCAAGGATTTTGCAAAAGAGACACAACGATTGGGTATTTTCTGCGATTTCGAATTATTTAAGCACTAAGCCGTAATTTTTCATGTTCGCTTCACATACACTTTTCCGGCAATTGCAAGTTATGTCACATCAATGTAGATGGAACATAGAGATTATTGATTATAGATAATACTTTTTGCATTTTGGAAAGTATTTTTAAAAAAGGCTGCCAGGCACATTACCTATTGTATTTTCATACTTTCCCACTTACCTTATTCAGAACGATTTATACAATCTATATTAACAAATTGATAATTTCGATTTACATGCAGAGGAAAAGGTCAACTGAGGAAATTAGTTTTGAGTGTCGATTTACCGATGTAACAGCAAGATGTCAAGCAAAGTTACCATCTGACAGTGCTGGTGGAGGGTGACGAAATGCAAAGAAGACGAGCAATCCTTGATGCCGTCTTGATCATGTTTTCTTGTTTTACTACTCAATTTTCAAATCTTTTACTTTAAGGATATGCTGGATCGATAGCTAACCGCTTGGTACGGATAATTTACAACTGAAATCGCACGGCAGTTCCACCGTGTTAATAAGGAAATTTAGGCTATCGAGGGGCCTCAGAGCTTGGAGAAGAAGAGGTATGGAATAATTCCTGTACCGATCTGTAGCTAGAGGAGTGATCTACCAAAATCCGTCAACAGTTTTTGGCACTTAGTTGAATCTAAAAGTTTAATTTAACGAATTCTGCGACAGTCGGCTTTCATCTGGTGTTCGCGCGAACAGTCATCGAGCACAGCCCACAATTCGCTATCAGCGACACCTGGCGGCACAAGAACGCATCATGTACATGATACATTCTTGTAGTAATACATGATGAAATTGGTTCAGGGTTACGTCGTAGGACAAGCGATTGCTTATTCGTTGACTTTAGTGCTCGTCGACAAACAGTACCTCCGACCGTTCGTTTTGCTTTCAGTTGAGATTTCTCAATAACTAGCGGACAGATTCTATTGAAACTTTGCACACACATAGAAGAAAAGCTTGGCCACATAACTGATGGATGTTCACGATGGAACAATAACTCTTTATCGAGATAATTTACCATAAAGTCGACGATGTCGAACATGGGCTCAAAACTGTTCGTATTATAACATCTTCCGCTCTGTGTTTA
>NIUQ01000883.1:0-35930 GCA_002796945.1 Plectus sambesii | reverse complement strand
TCCTGAAAATCAATGAGGAAACTTTTCTCACTTTCTCTAGTGGACTATAACTATTGAATAAAGAGGGCGATGCTATTCATTGCCGCTTCCCAACCACTAACTACTAGAGCTGCAACGATCCCATTAATTCCGATACTGTCTGCCAAAAACAACATCTTCTCTTCTTTAGTAAATTAAGGTTTACAGGAAGAAGCGCTCCACAGCACTGATTGTGAAAAGACCTTTAATAATGACTGAAAAAAACGTCAGCGCTGTACGCCTTCAATTGTAACTTACTTTGCTACTCTTTTAATATTGAAAGACTGCAAATGCTCATCAAATGCACAATATTTCTAAAAAACAAATTTTACAAACTGAACTGTGGAGTTAACCTTGCAAAACTGAAATTTGCTAAGATCTTGTTATTTCGTTTAAGATTTTCGAATCTAAATAGTTTAGCCTCTATTTATTTGCAAGTATTTTAGGCCATTTATACTAATTAAGACCCGCTCTTCTAATCATCGAGAAATTTGTTTAGAGCCTTGGCACAACTGAAAAAATTTCGGATTTCGCTGGAACTTGGTATGCTAGGCTGCCATAGTGCATACCTCCTGAAAATGATGTAAGATTTTTTACAAAAGTTTTCGCTTCGAGGTACGACGGGAATTTTAAATTTACATATGGAATAAACAGAGTTTTCGTGTTGCTGTACAGCAATCGATGGGAAACGATGAGAAGAATCTAAACACATGTTAAGATTGTAAATTAGTAGACAAGCTAAAAAGTTATGCGGGAAAGAGAAAAGTCGAATTTTTGAACTTTTTGTTTTACTGATTTTTTCGATAAAACATGCTGGGAAGCCGGAGTTGAGCGTCTCATAGATTAAAGCCCTAGCAATGGACTATCCAACAGTATCATAAAAATTGGCACTTTATGTATTTATGGGTCGCAAATTTAGCCTGAACGTGATGCATGAATAATTTACCAAATGAACGGTAAGAAGAAAATATGGTAGAGCGCAGCTGAAACCAATGTTTCTATGTACCATTCGACGGTCAATCACAAGAGAGATCTGATAATGTGCGCTGATTTGCAATAGGTGTAGAAGCTGTTACGCGCTATACCCCACACGGTAAACATGGGATGCACCTCGTTCAGGCTCAGTTTGCGACCTGTAGATGCAGAGAGTATGCCAATTTTTATGATGTCGTTGGATAGCCCATCGCTAGGGCTTGAATCCATGAGACGCTCAATTCCGGTTTGCAAACAAGTTTTTATCAAATAAATCAAAAAAACCAAAAAGTTTGAAAATTCGACTTTTCTCTTTTGCATAACTTTTCAGGTTCTGCACCAATTTTAAATCTGAGCATATATTCAGATTTGCCTCATCATTTTCAAGCGATTGATGTATTAAAACATTGATTTATACAAACTCTGCGTTGTCAGTATATAGTTTTAAACTTTCCGCCGTATCTTCAAGCGAAAACTTTCGTAAAAAAATCTGACATCATATTCAAAAGTTCTAGCCTAAAACATCATAGCATGCCAAATTTCAACGAAATCCGAAAATTTGTTGCCAACTGTGCCAAATGTTTCTCGATGCTTAGAAAAAGCGGATTTTAATGTTTGTTGAATTTATAAACTGAATAAGAATTAAAGGTATTCTCTTACTAGATTGATTTACCCTAAAAACAAACTGCCTCCAATGTTGCACTTTTAGCTCAGCATCTCTTACATATTTAAAGGAAATATATTTTAATAAGCAATCTATTGACCTTTTCTGTGCACAGCACTGTAGCAGGATCTAATAGTGAGCAAGCTCGGCAATTAGCTTCAATCAAATGCAACATTTTGCGTATTTCTTTCGTTTCCTCTTCATGCTTCGTTCTTTTAATTTGCGTTTCCTGCAGTCGCCATTTGTATTGTAGAGACTTCTGAATTTGTATGGGAATACTGTGATCAGCTCGAGGAACTGGCAGAAGCATAATTATTTTCTGCACACCAATGGCCATAAGACTATTAACAGTGTTTTGTAAACCCCTGCTTAAAAGGGCTTGAGCTTGTGTACGAGAGAGTGAAGGATCATCAATGAGAAACTGTTTTAAAGCTAAATGATAATAGATAGGTATCAATAACCTTTTAGGTGGCTCTTTCTGTAAATGGTCAAAGTCCCTTGCATTGTATTTTCTGCATGTAGTTGGATCATTTGGATACACCAAACCCCTCTCGTAACTGCAATTGAGCAATGGAGTGCAACCATTTCGAAAGATGACATTCACCCGTGAACTTTGAGATCCAGCCTGCAATCAGAGTAATATATATTATATTTTTAAGTCGATAAGCAAATTTCCAAATAACTTTCCAGTAGGTTGATCAACTGGTATATGACCTAAAAGGCCAACCAATACAAAGACTGTGACTTTAATGGGGACAGAGATTTGAAATTCTGGTAATAGAGAACAGAGACAGAAACTCCTCATTACAGCCCTAATAGAAAGAATCATGTTCATCTGATTGCTAACAAACGTGGGTCAAAAATTATATCAGTTTTCTCCAAAAATTTATCTATTATCGCTGTCTTTTGCGCTTACTGGATGTGAAAGTTTAAAATTAAAGTAAAAGAACTAACAGCGTGCGTTTGGAACAAAGAATAAGTCAAGTTATGTTATCAAAATCGCAAAGCAGTGTTGATCAAAATAATTCAAAAGTGTTTCAGCCTGCATGCAATTTTATATTCATTTGTGTTGCCTTTTCCATTATTCATTCTTTTTTTGCAACTTTGCAGTAGTAATTAAATTACGCGAAAGATGAATAGTGCACTGTGACTCTCAGAGCATGGAGGTGTGTGTACTGCATATTACAACTGATGCGCATAATTACGCGTACAAACAAATTATCTCTTAAATTGATTTCTTTAACATGGTAACTAGAGGTGCGCATTGGAACTCAAAGGAATCATACATCAGACAAGTTTCTTACTCTGACTTAGCTAAGTAAAGCTTAAAGGTAACTCCGCATTTTGGGCTTTCACCTACAGGCGCCGGTCAACGTTCAGTCCTGACAGTGGATTAATAAAATATTGCTCATACCAGCAGAAAATGAAGAGAAGTAAACACAGTCAGAGCGTGGCTATCGCCCCAAATAACTGCACTGACAGGCGAGTTGCTATTTCCAACAAAACATGCATTCTCTGGCGGTGCCTTTGCGCAACTAGCAGAATAATTATGAATTATTGCTCCAAATTTAGGATCGTCAGCATCATACGTGATCGTTTTCGATGAAGAATTACATGCATCTGCTTCGTTTAGCTCTCTTTTATCATTTATCGCAATCAAATGTTCAAATCTGCTCTGTTGAGCATAATAATATCCGACTGCAGCGAAAGTAAATATGAATGGTGGAATGACTGCTGTGACAAAAGTCACCACTTTGTTGAACCGAATTCGTTGCAGCGGCCTTTCAAAGTAGAGCGTGCTAATGCTTGCAATCAAAAATGGTGCCAGTATATAGACAACTAAATTAGATGTTTCTAGAACATCTTCATTAAAGTACGAAAACGCAGCTGAAACAGGCCAATGCCATAGATACCAAGAATACGATATTTCACCAAAAAATATTGAAATCCTGTTATTCCAAGGAACATCAAGGTGAGTATAAGCTGGATTTGAAGAGTAAATGATATATGCAGTAAGCAGACAAATACATACACGCTGTACAAATATATTTGAAGAATAATTAGATACCAGGCAAAGATAAATGATCGCGTAGGCGCAAAATGTCTTTAAGTGATCAGATTTCTGGGGTAATGAGAGCATGTCTGTATCATCTTGGGCAACGTCTTCAGTAACTATATATTTTGTTCTAACTGAAGTATCAGAGTGCTGTAATTTGACAGCAAAATAGCCACATAAAAACTGCCATAAACGGAACGGCAGATAATAGAATGCGAATATTTCCTTTACAAAGCAATATGAAGCAGCCGAGACAAGAGTTAATATTATACTAATCAATAATTCGTGTCCTACTTTTTTACAGAACCACACTATCGGTACTGAGCAAAGATAAAATTGAATTTCAACGGATAAAGACCATGTGTGAAGGAGAAAGCTGCTTTCCTTAACTGTATCGAAATACTCCTTTTCTTTAGCGAAGTGGAAGTTCGACAAAAAAGATGAGGCTGTTTGCAAATCGTTAGTATATAATATAAAATCACCAGGCAGTATCAAAAAACGGAGAATAAAAGTCAACACTGTGAGAAATAAATAATATCCAGGAAATATCCGCCAAATGCGCTTGGAAAAGAACTCAAAAACGGGACAAGGCGGATTCTTATAATGGCTAGAGAAAATGAAAAAACCAGAGAGAACAAAAAATATGTCCACGCCAAGATGTCCGTTGCGAAAATAACTTATATTTAGATGAAACAGAATCACAGAAAAAATTGCTATTCCACGAATTGCGCTCAAATCGTCTCGATGGTTTTTTTGCTTCATTTTCTCTAGAACTAAGTTCTGTTATAGGTTGAACAATAAACTGATATATATTTAGCTGCAGTATTCGATGACAATTTATTCGTACTATGACCACTTTCTCTTGAGCACATTTGTCTGAATTATCTCAATAAATATCCGCTTTCTGCTCTAGTATATTAAGTAGTATTAAAAATGTTTACATTAATTAAACTTTTGCTGCCAACAAATATAAATATGTATTAAACTGGTATTATTTTATAAATATCTCTAATTTTCGATTCTTCAGTCAAATCAGTGATATCGTTGCTATCGGATAAAATTCTGTTAAAGGAAAAGTTTTAGGATAGCTAAAGGCAATGAAAGTTATGATGACGAGGGAAGTAGGGAATCATTTCAGCAACTGATATGGGCTGCTCAGTTACTTAATGATTGTCCTGTGCTCGCATTTACTATGCAATTCCTAATTATCAAGAACTAATGGAAGAGCAAGGTAAGATAGAATGCCATCAGAAAGTATGGAAGCAATTTGTGTTGTCTTACAAGATTGCTTGTAAGTCAGGTCAGAACGAAGCTAAAAAGTTGAAACAATACGCAGTGCATCTGAAAGCCCATCTTTTTCTCTATCATATAGTCAAATACCAGCATTCTAGCTCCTTACGAACAAGCTATCTTGTAAAGCAAAACTATGTTTCCATACTTTCTGATGGCACTGTGTATACCGTATTTACGGAAATAGTTGTACACGCAGAAATAATGATACAGTCGAAACCGGATAAGTGCAATTTGACCGGGCACAAATAATTGATGCACTTATCAGGTTTTTGCACTTAACTGGTTTTTGGAACACATACAAAACATTGTACAAAAGTTCGGGGTATGGAGAATTGTTGCACTTATCCAGTGTGCACCAATCCGGTTTCGACTGTACACGCAGAAAGAGTGGTACATGCAGAAATGCAGGGTGGTCAGAAAGTTTGAACGTCATTCTTTGCCCTACCATTTCTCAAGAACTTGACCAATTTTAGTGATTCTTCTTTTTTTGTCAATTACTAGATACGGTTTAGCTATATATAAAAGAATTTCTGTATGTCCTGCTTTTGCGGCCACAATAGCTCGTAAACGCGTTGGGAAATTTTCGACGATTGACGTGGCCTATTCTACCGAAATTCCGTCCCAGGCTTTTTTGCAGAGCGTGCTTCTAAGCGTTTTCATTAGCATGCATGTAGCGCTGGGTTTGTTCTGCAGGACTGATCAAACAGAATAACCCAACGGATTCTCATCGGGCGAGTTTGAGGGCAAAACATCTCGACCCAAAATATCCAAAAAAAGTCGTTTGCAAAGGGAAATTGACGTCTATGCAGAATAAGTTGGCACCCAGTGTTACTTAAGTGTCCAGGGTCGATTCCCCGAACTGCTTCTTAACCCAGGGGTCCAGAGTGTCCTTCAGAATCAGTTGCTGGTAGACTGCCGCAATTATTTTTACACTACGGTCGACAAAAACAGAAAATAACGCGTGCTAAAAATAATTTGATCACTTTTTTCTTTTGACACTTAAAGTTAGAGAAAAAAGACCTTACACAGAAATAAAGCAGCAATCTTGTAGAGAATTAGAAGGAGAACTAAATAGGCACAAAATTAATTTTTTAAAATTTTAAATTTAGGGCAAAAATAGAGCGAATTCAAACATATCCAAACTTTTAGACTACCCTGTACAGGTATAGTTCAAATGTTTAGCTTAAAATCAGGTATATTTGATACATGGTCCTTAGCTATTCGAGATCTTTTGTATAGAAAAGCGTCGGTTTATAACAGATGAGTGGTTTTTTGAATAACAACAACCAATATGGAAAATTTTATTTGTTTTTCACCGTCGGCTCTGACATATATTTAATTTGTTTCCAAGCCGCTTTACTGCTCCGTCGCATAACGAGAAGAAGCTCTTGCTCAATTAAAATGCAGTCAAGGACATTTTAAAGCTCAGCTCAACTGTTTCGACAAATGCGCATCGCGGAGAAAAATTGGGCTATCGATCTGCTGCAGAGGATAGTTATTGCAGTAAAAGGCTAACTTTCATTACATATTGCCAGGCGATGCCTGAGTCCAAAAATAAACTGACTTGTTGCAATGATATAAGATTATTTGCCCGAGTTCCTCTTCATTTATTCTACCTTGCTCAATTATGATATTCATCCCTATTCGCCTTTACTCCTTGCTACCATTTAGTGCTTGCCCTTATTTAGTCCTTCTGCCTTAACTTTCAGTGGATAAACTTGCTGGATCCGCAGCGCTTAGCCCCAACGTCTCTGTCGGTTAATTTCTTTATTGTACTATACTGTTACTATCCATGCTCTGATCCCGGAGCTTCACTTTAAACCGTCCCAATGCACAGGTTGGCGCCGAAGAATAAATTATCACTTACAGTGAAGAGTGCAAAGAATAGCAACAGTATGCCCTTAATTTTGAAAATATTTTGACACCCCATTTTCATTCCTCACATACTGCGACGGCCCGCAACTACGCGAGCTTCTATTAACCTTTTTATTCACGTTGATCTTGTGTGTCCTCGTTAAGCATAAGAAGAAGATGCCGGATGAATCAGAGAAATTTTATGGAAAAGAATTTTGCTTCATTTGCTTTCAATTGGTAGACAGCGAGGCAGCCAAGGCATCACATGTTTTGAAAAGTCACATGCCTCCACTATTCGCGTCAAAAGTCTGCAATTTCACTGCTCACAGCGCTAAAGAGATTGTGGAGCATCTGAGAGAATGCCATAAAGATCGACTCGAAACTGTTGCCATGCTAGTCAGTGACGTCAGCGCAGAATACGAACTCGAATTTCAAAAGGCCTACTCTCGGTCATTTCATAAAACCTCCTCAAGCACAGATAGGGACACTTCTCTACAAAACAAATATGAGGTGCGTTGAGTTTAAAGAAATTCGCACCATCTGCTCTGTATTTTGTTTTTTCGGCATTAGGCCAGACATAATGTGGTTACAGTTCGGGCTAACGGGATCAAGTCATGGTTGAAAAATAAGTGCATATATTCAAAGTTAGTTTAAAATCCATTTCAACTGAATTAATTATAAATAATATGCTCTTTTTATCCCGTAATAGTTAGCGCTTTCAAGGTGAATTTGAGAATATAGATATCATTCTTCCTTATTTGGCGTTCATCCGAAAATGTGCCGTCATTTGCAACTTCAGTCAACTCAGTATTAGATTTGAGTCCCTCCCAATTAAAGTTGCCAGTGTTCTCCCTACTGTGATTACAATAGTGTATATGATTACCGCTCTGGTTAATTGACGTAATGACTCCAGGGTAGACTACCCTGCAAGGAAGTCGTATCTCTATGGATGCATTGCAAATAAATCATTTTATACAATTTCTCTTTAAGAATATCAGAGCTTGACGCATACAAACTATTACTTAATTTCGTAATATTCTAGCCCATTAGCGACTATTATTGCTCATTGTGCTTGGAACACTACAACGATAAACTGAGACATGTGAAGGAAGCACATTTGGTGGCATTTAGTATTCTCAAATGCGTCAAGTGCTCATTTACAACCAAGAGCAACTATCAAGCCATCGCACATGCTGTCGTTTGGCACAAAGGAAGAAGGGTATTTCGTTCAAGGAAGAGTCAGTTTGACGACGCCAAAATGCATGCTTTCTTGACCACATGTTTCCCTGCTTGCATACTGTAGCCACATGTTAAGGTCAAAATTCGAAGCTTAATACCGCATTCTGCATGTTTAGAGCCGCCTCGCAAATGCCATCAATTAAATGAGAATCATGGCATCAAGACGCATTGCGAGCCTAAAGTGATCATCGTTTCAATTTACCTATTTTCATCACTCCAATCAAAATTTCCCCGGTGTTATTATCCTATCTGAGTCGTTCAAACTTGATTATTCAAGTGTATTCCGTGAAGGACTTCTCAGGTGAACCATTACTGATGTCATTTCTGATTCTCTCTCTGTCGCTGAGATCTACTGCGCATCTCGAGAGAATCATTTCCGATCCGATTTCAAACCAAAGTCAGGAGTCATTCAATGCCGAATTATTGCATCGAAACGTGATTGAGGAGCGTCAAACATTATAAACTCAAGTACTTTATTTCTCTCTGCAACTCGAGTCAACAATCAAGTGAGCACTGAGCGTAACCAAACAACGATAAAAAAATCAACGACAGCGCGAATCGGAAAATGGCTATTCGATTCAGTCGGCAAAAAAGGAGTCAGCAAGCGCTTAGACACTGATGTAGAATACAGGATATTTGCTAATCAAAGTCGTTTTCTATTATCCACTATACGAGTTTAAACAGAGTTTTCAAATACTAAACTGCATTAAGCCTATTGGGATATATGGTAAATTTGTGTCAACAATCTGCCATACATACAGTCAATTGACTCTATAACGGCGGCAGTTCAATATTTGAAACGCATTTTTTGCATTGATGAAACAGCGGAAAAAACGAATTTCTCAAATGATCCTGCGAATCAAACTGTTTGCCTAAGTTTGCCGCAAAAATCGATTAACCACTATTCAATACGCACGCGCAAAATCAGTTCAGTCGTACGGGAACGATACGCCCCACAATCCGGATTGCGTTACTACAAGCTTTACACGCGCATGCGTTGATTTGTTACCCTCTCCTGTGCATGTGCGTATGGCGTGTAATAACGCAATCCGGAAAAGTGGGGCGTATCGTTCACATAGCAGTTCAGTGTTTGAGTCGCTTAATGGACGTGGGCTTCTTGCCCTTCTTTTTCTTCTTGCGCTTCCTGGAGCCGTCTTGGTCGTTATTCTGCGCACCTTTCTCGTTCTCATCCCGAGCGGCAGATCCATCGACGGCGCGTTGAGCGGCGATCTTTTGATCCTTTTCCTCCTTCAGCTTCTCTTCTTCCTCCTTCTCGCGATCGGCAGCCGCCTTTAACCGCCGGATGATGCGATGTTCCTCTTCTTTTCGTCGACGCTCCTTTGTCTTCCTGACAACGATTACGTTTATGGATTATCACGTTTGTCAATGATCATGCTTTGATAATATTTCACTGTTCATGAGGCAAAATGAAAAGCGATAGTTATTAAGGCGTAAAGAAGTAGAATATGCAATCAAATTATTTAACTTATTATTACGTCGAATTAGTTAACAAAAATTAAACGATTGCTTTTCGAAAAATATATACGTTTCGTTCACATACGAAACTTTCAATAAACGCAGCAGAATCAATGATTACTAATCAAAATACCAAATAATTCTATAATTTGGTATAACAAAATAAAGAAGAGCTTTAAAAAGTGTGGTCATAAAAATATTCTGATAGAGTGGATTGCGAAACTCAATAAAATCAAGTTGATAAAATATTGTCAAGTGCACTGAAAAAATGCGCACGACGCACCTCCTTGTCGACAACTCTTTGCGCTGCTTGATCAGTTCCTTCGTCGACTTCTTGATGTACGAGTGATAGAGCACTTCCCCTTCATCAATGCCTTCTTCAATCTTCACCAACTGCAGAGTTAGCCTTGGACCGAGCTCAATCAACCTAAATTCAATTGCAGTTAGTGATCAAATTATGATATACTGTAAGGGTAGAAATGTTGTGTGGTACTTAATTTGGGTGACAGGCCCAGTTGGACCTATTCGGTAGTTGGCCGGACCACCAAATTCACTCAAATTCAATCCCACCCAATAATTTTTCGCATCACGGTTCCTAACTTGGGTAACTAACTGGTTTGACTCAGTGATATAATAAGCGTATTCATACTGGATAGGTTTCAACTTAGGCGGTCGACCGGATCACCAATTCACCCAAATTTAATACCACCCAATTATTTCTCGCCTTAAAGTAGCAGGATTTCGGTTTGCGAGGGGTGGTTAGCAATAATTTCAAACTGAAGCAGACAACCAAAGCTGTCCTCTCTTATAGGGCTGGAATTTGATTATGCCGGATTTGAAATTATCGTTCAACACACACAAAAGAGATGCGTGCAAAACTCTGCAGTTCGGTCGATGTCAGTTCGCAAGAGCGCACGTTAATAAGGGATTTGTAACTGACTGATGATACTGCGATCAATTATGGATCAAAATTCTTTTCAACCCCTTAGTTCAAGTAGTATGACAAAGTAGCCAACTTTTAGTTCAACCTGTACAATTACAGACAAGATGTTGACAAATTAAAATCGTAACATTTTCTTCCCACCGAATAGAAAGTGATCATTCGCACTAACAAGAATTGTTCAAAAATGCCACGAACTGACCTGATGTTCGTTTTCTGGCCTTTCTTGCAACCTCTCGTCGTCAAATCTTGCGAAAGTTTCACTTCTTTTTGATCCATCTCGTATTCGCTTTCGCTCAATTGACCAGGGCTAAAATATGCAACGTCATTAATCATTTTAAAGATGGAAATGGCCGAGAAATTTAAACATTATCGTATTTAAATAGATAGGACAAGTTTGTAATGGCTAAATAGAGAAAATCCTAAGGAACAAGTTTATAAATTAGAGGGTATAATAGGAAGATGAGGGGTGTGTTATTTTGAAGAGAACACGATAATGTCGACAAATTGTTGAGCAAAGTTATACTTGAGGAAATAGTCGCTGATGTCGTTGTATTTGGACAAATCGGGTACTTTACTCTGCACCAACTTCTTCGTCGACTTGCTCAGGCCCGAAGGAACTGTCTTTATCGTGCTGAAAGCAGAACACAAATTGGCCATTGCAATAAATACGTTTTAAAATAAAATAAAAATGTAAGATAATAAAAATTCTTGATCAGACTTTGAAGGCCTACAAACCTATGTGTAAGAGAGGCTAAAGAGGAGAGAGGAAACACTGTAACTATATGATAATTTGGTTCGTGCAAATCATTTCTTTTTCGCCCCTTCCCACTGAAGGCACTGCACGCTTTCCTTATTTCTACCTGGTACGACAATACTAACCCTCTGCAGAAAAAAAATTAAATGATTACAAGGAACACAGCAATCAACAAGAAACACCTACTAATGCCGAATGTCAATGGTGTCCGTTTCGTCATCGTAGTTGATCATGACACAGCGTCGTACTCGAGCCAGGTTCAGCTGAATCAATAAATCGTCATAAAACAGGGCTCGGAATTGTCCTTTTTTTGGGACCCTAAATCATTTTAATTTTGAATGTCCTTTTTCGTCCTTTTTTTGATAAAATGGCCAAAATTTCTAAAAAAGGTCGTTTTGAAAAAATAGAAGATTATAACACAGAAAAAAGGATATTTTTTTAAAATGACATTCAAAATTTAGGGTCCCAAAATGGAAATTTTTTTTAAAAAGGACGAATTTTTTTAATAAAGGACAATTTTCAAAATGTCCTTTTTTTCAAAATTTTTCATTCCGAGCCCTGTCATAAAAGAATAGTCCACTTCCGACATTATCTTACTGTTGCTATAAGACATTACAGTCGACATTAAAGGACACCAATTTTTAAATTATTAATAAATTACCCAGCGCCATTTTGAGTGGTTTCATATCTTCCCCTTGTAGTGACGTCGCAATCACTTGGAAAAGTGCCAAACTGACCACATCCCCACTTTTCCTCATTTCACTCTTTCAGTGATATGCCGCCGCGGTGGTCCAGTGGTTAATGCGCTAGCTCATTAACGCGTCATAGGGTGGACGCACACTGCTTCGTTTCCCCACCGCGGTTGGCAACTAAGTCCCAGTCTCTGATTGGGCTCCCGGTGTCAGGCATTCGACGGCCGACCGGAAGAGCACGTGTCGTAACGATAAGGTCCTTCCTTGGAGGACCCGAAAAAAGCGGACCCTGCGGCAGCGGGATAAACGCTAGGGAACTTACTTACTCTTTCAGTGACATCACAAATTCATACCGTATCGACGTTGATAGAAGGAAACATGTTCTGGAACATTGTCTGCACAAGCTGCAGCTGCTTCTTGTTTTTGTCGTTGAAGTTGTTCATGACAACTAACGGCTGCGTATTAAATTGCTGCTGGAACGTGACAGGACGTCGCAGAGCCGATAACACATGCTTGGCCAACGTATACTCCTTGACTGCAATTGAAACAGTTCAAATACTAAATCTTCTTCATTCTGAACTTCAAGATCCAATCAAATAATATACGATATCCCTATTTTAGGGCCTAGTTGAGGTTCTACAATGGTACTACCGCGCGCTTTACGAATTCAATTTCATACACCCTCGCGTACTTCAGTACGGTATCATACAATTCATTCGTAACCGCTATGCTGTTGACAGGCAAATGATCTCAAGTGCTAACTTCAAAGTTTGATCATCCACAGGTCTACTTGTCGCTACCGCCGAATAGAATAACTGCGATCACTAGCATTATTCGCGAATTTCTTTGGACTCGTGATTTTGTGAAAAGCTTTCGAAAATTATGAATGGAATAGCCTCCAATATGAAAACAGAAGAATGACAGAAACCATTACGCGGTGACAAAATAAATTAAGCCCGACATCGCTTTACAGCTGAATTTCTTTGAGAATGACCCAATCAAATGATCAACACGAAAGTGCGCCTATGCTAAGATGGTCCGTAGTATTTATTAAGAAAGACGAAAGAGAGAAGGATGGCGCCACCGCGCTGATTTAACGGGATTTGGACAATTCGCGACATTTTGTAATCGTCCTTATTTTTGATGCAATAATAATTGATTCTAGCCTTTATTGAAATTGCAAATATAATGTCATGATTGCTAAGGCATTAACGTATGCCTGGCCGCTGAAACATTAGATCTTTTGAGCATAACCAAGTAATAAATCGTTCCAATTCTCCAAATTTCCCGAAAATGGCGTTTTCGTTATAAACATGCAATATATTCTTAAATTATGAAGTCTTATTCACATTTTTCTTTTCAAATCTCTTCTCTTATTCAATGGGAATACAATGAGCGCAAAGGTAATTGAAAAAGATAAGGTATGGAATGATAATACTTAAAAATGGTTCTATGTCGCGAATTGTCGTGTCGCGAATTTTCATCTCACCGATTTAACGACTCACGCCGTACGTTACATATTGCCAGCAAACTTTGTATTGCCCTTTCAACAAGTGTTACGCGTTGAACCTACTTTAACATTTTTAGTAACGCAAAAAGAGAAAGAATTAATAATGCAATTATGGCTATGATATGACAAGCTCCGCCTAAGTTTTCAGAATGTTCGTGGTAAGTTTAAGACGTTATTTCCCATTACGCACTCGAAAAAAGTGTCTGCTTACTTTTAAACGTCAGCGTGGGTCCTTGTGGATTGCGAATGATTCGGAGCGTCAGAGAGTTTTCACTTCGCGTAAGAACCATCAAATGAGTGACGCCAAATGGAGCGGCGTTGATAACAAAATCTTTCAGATTGTTTCGTTTCATCACCTGAAACATATTGTGATAGAAATATATGAAACTAATTATTAGGGTCAACTTAATCATATTCCAACAGGTCATTATTTTTCAGAGATGTTGAAGTTAAAAAACAAGTTGGTCTAAATATAGGTAGGCAACAACGTAACATTTGAACTTGGAATACTTTTCGTCGATAAAAGCTTGAAATATATAAAGAATGCGAAGAAAATGACAGCGTAAATGCTCAATTAGTTGCAGTGAAGGAAAAATGAATAAAGACAAAAGTCGCCTCACCGATCAGTTAATGCTATCATTGTGACCCCAAAAATACTATATCAATTACGATATATCAAAATTAAAATAAAACCAGTAACAACGTGCAATCCCACTCATCGACTAAGATTCATTTGATAAGTCACTTGAGTTTATTTCCTCCCAACCGTTTGCTTTTCAACCGCTCTCTTGCATTAGTGGGTTGTTAGGATGCTAGTCGCTGAATAAGCACATCCACTGAACCCCAACAGCACCGAAACTAACCTCTAACACCTACGGGAGAACTGGGAATATAATAAAAATGAGCAATTAAAGTGAGCAGTTACGATGTAATACCTTTTGCGGTGACAGGACAAAATACTGAAACAAAGGCGCGCACTGACCTTAAGTCTGGAAGCGGTGTAGGGTTCCATGATCTTGCGCATATCCTGGACGAGTCTCAGGGCGTACTTGCCGACTTTGCCGCGCTGGATGATAAAGGAATGGGGGGCCTTGTCCAGTTCCTCAGCGACCGCATTAGCGTGGGCGCCTTCGTGCAGTTTGCGATCTTCTCGTTTCTCTTCTGCGCGCTCTGCTCGCTTCTCCGCTCGTGCTGCCTGCATAAATGTATTTACATCGCCGTTCATCATAATTCCGACACCCCTGCATTCTATCTCGAAATTTCTGCATTCAATTCGTCACTCTTGCATACCATTTCGTATCATTTGTATTCAATTTCGTTAAACTAGCGTTCTAATCGAATGCAAAATAATGAAATATCATGCATCAGTGATGTACTATGATGAATGTAGGTGGATCGTCAAAACTTTTCAATCAGAAATAAGAAATCTCGCCAGGCGCCGTAATTGACTGAGAAGAGTTCGCTTTTCAGTTCTTGAACACCTTTATTCAAGAGGAATAATAGTCGTTTCTTGGTTTTTATGTGCGTAAGTTGATAGAAAGAAGCGCTAGACATTCGAAGCAGTTTGCCCTATTCAGACTACGATTTCTTGTTAATGAACGAAAAATGTAGACTATAGTCACTGATTAGTCAATAATAAGTCATATGTTATGTTTATCGTTTATATTAGTCCAAAAGTATTTGTCTCTTTGGTCGAAATAAATGTCGAAAATTTTCTGCCGAGTTAATATCAGAAATTTATTGTGCCTATGGACTGGACTGGTACACCGGAACGAGTACCGACGATTCTGGATCTGTGCCAAATTAATACCGATTAATCGACGGACAGAAGCAAGGGTGCTAATATCTGCGTCAACAATCATATTCCAGCAATGAACGTTTATAATGAAGCAGATTTCAGTATAGCGGAGTCCGCCACGAAAAAACTTACATGCTGACCGGAAAACGATCGCTTTGTAACCACTTCGCCGGCAAGACCAGCGCGGGCACGACGAATGCACTTTCCCTAAAATAATTCGTGTACATAAAAATAACTTTTTTCGCAGAAGTAATAACTAGCAAAAACTCCAAGATAAAATTATGGTTTAAAATTTAAGTGATAAATTATGACAAGCACATAAAGAAATTTCTCGATTTCTCCAATTATGGCTGATTTCTAGCGCATGTCCGTTATACAATTCTACCAACCACATGTCTCAAAATAAATTAAACCATTATATTCCACATCTTAAAATGCTCTCTTGGTGTTTAGGCGAATTCAGCAATTTTGCCCCAGAGGGTTATTAATCTAAAGTCTAATCAAAATTTTGTAAGGTTTGATAATATTTAGGTTTTAAAATCTATAATGAATACAAAATTTTAGTGTCGGCGCACGATCGTATTGATTTTTATCTTTTAATTAATCGTTCACGGAGAGTTTCTGCAATAGTTAAACACTGGTAATAAATACTAGGGGAAAATTTCTTTTAAAGGGAATATTATTCATTCCTAAATGTTGAAATGTTCTTAATATTTTTATTAGCTACCCATGCATAGCCCCTACGATAAGCAAATTTTAGCCTGAAATAAAGTTTCATTCGCAGTTAATAGCAAATATTAAGTACATTCCCCATAGATATGAGTGCTTCAATGGAAATAGCGCCGTTACCTTCTTTCGTTTACCACTAGAGCGACGAGGCATGGTTCATGCAGTCGACCTGCAAACAAATGCTGGTATGTCTCATTCATACCGCTGGATCACAGATAAGACACATTGGTGTCTGGGCTCCATGAAATACCCCAAGTTAATTGCAAAGCTACGCAGCATTGACTAAAAACTTTTATTCGATTCCAAGGTAATAACATTAACAATATATCGCCAGATAACAATACGATTCATTCTAGCAGCACTCGTATATGACACCATTGACATAAAAAGCCAGAGAAAGCGATACGGTTCAACAAGGATAATTGAATTACTCCATACAGAGCCGAATTTGAATGAAAATTTGGCGCGGCACCAATAGATTTCACCTCTTCTCTCTCCATTATACTGGAAGCAGTAGGTGAGTACGCGTGAAATATCAAAATATGTTCCACTACAAGCGCTAATGCTAGACACGTCTGTGCACATGGAACTTATTCGTATTTCTCGCGTTTAATTTCAACCAACTGACATCCATCACAATATCTCTTACATTCCAATTCGTCACTCTCACATTCAATTTCATCAACCTTGCACCTAATATCGTTTTCTCTGCATAAAATTTGAACGAAAGATTGACGAAATGGAGGGACAATGGAGCAAATTGTGACGAAGTCGAGGTGAAAGATGCTGTAAATTTGTTAATGCCTGAGTACTATGGGGGCGTCAAACCAAATCGTACATCGCCTCAATGGCTGTTTAAACGACGCCCGCTGCTCCAATTCCTCAGCGGCTAATTGCAAGCGCGCGTGAAATGTTCATTCAACTCGTCTCTACGAAGGAATAAATATACTGAAAGGCAAACAGAGGGGCAATTTAAAGAGAAAGATGAAAAGAGCAAGTGTGCTTGAGGAGTAGGGGTGGGGACTTTTCGCGTTGCAATCATCTGAAGAAGCCGCCGGCCGGCGACTGAGGAGCGCCGAACATTCCGCCGCCGCTCTGTCGATTCATCGCGCGAGACGGCGCGAAGCCCAACATCTTTTGCAAATTCTGAAACACAACGTGCATATTTAACCGCATAAATGGTACTATGTCTGTTTTTTATTATCATTAACTTCGGAGTTTTACCTTTTTCCCATCGCTTTATTAAACATTTTCAGGTGTTTTAAAGTTTTTATGATTGAAAATTTTTGATTTCGATTACACTTAATGATAGGTATACAGTGGATAGGAGCATATACTTCAAAGTAAAGGCTGGCGTAAAGTAAATGAATCATTTATGAGAGGAATCGTACCAATTAAGGCTCAAAGATTAAAATAATTAGAAAGGGTTGCTGGGACAGAACTTTGAGAGGAGCTTAAGAGAGACTGTTTCTAAGAATTGAGCTTCCCTTGGCACAGTTTACAAAAAGGTCTCGGATTTTAATGAAATTTGTTATTCTGGCGTAGTTTGTGTCGGGATTTCCGAAAAACGCATCAGAATTTTTCGAAAATATTTTCGTGTCGAGATATGGCGGGAAATTTAAACTTGCTCAGATAACTATAGCAAAAACAAAATCCTTGTTTCTGTACACCATTCGAAAGGAAATGAAGAGAGGAATCTGAAAATGACCAGAATTAATGAATTGGTGCAAAACTAAGAAAGTTATGCAAGAAAAAACAGGTCGCATTTTTTCACTTTTTAGTTTTTCGACTTTTTCGGCAAAAACTTGTTCACAATTCCTAAGTAAAAGTTACCCTAGGATTGTTCCCCTAGTTCTGGGCTATCCAACGGTGCCATAAAAAGTGCCAAAGTCGCGCACTTAAGATGTTCAATTTCAACTCAAAGTTGACCTGTACCGAAATTACGGTACGTCGTTTGTGCATGCAGGAGGTGTTTTACATTTCAGCTCAAAGTCAGCGCATGACTATTTCGAATATTTTAACATATTTGGTTGAAGCCTTTTCAGATCTGCTCGTGTACAGTTACTCTACTTTCATAGCATGCGTTACAAGCTGTCTTGTGATATGTTTGCATAGAGAGAGTTTTTCAACTGACCTTCTCAGTTCAGTGCAGAGGTCAGAGGTTGTCAGTTAGAAAATGACAATACTTTTGATTAACATAGAACTATAGAACAGACCTACTCTTAATAATAGCAATTGATTCATATCACTATTTCATTGTTAAAGGAGACATATTCAGAGTCGCGTCAAAACTGACACGCATGAAAACTTTTTCACTGCCCACCTGCGTGTGGTGGACTGAACGGGCGTCAGTTGAATAACTCTCTCTATGAAAATATATCACAAGACAGCTTGTAACGCATGCTATGGATGTAGAGTAACTGTAAACGAGCAGATTTGAAAAGGCTTCAACCAAAAATGGTAAAATATTCGAATTAGACATGCGCTGACTTTGAGATGAAATGTAAAACACCTCCAGCACAAGCGACTAACCATACGTTTGACATGGGTAACTTTGAGCCGAAATTGAACATCGTTCCTGCACGACTTTGATACATTTTATGGCACCGTTGGATAGCCCAGAGTTTGGGGAACAATCCTAGGGTAACTTTCACTTAGGGCATCCGACCAAGTTTTTGCCGAAAAAGTCGAAAAACTAAAAAGTTAAAAAACTCAAAAAATGCGAAAATGTGGTATTTTTATTTTTTGGCATAACTTTCCTAATTTTGCACCGATTTCAAAACTGTGTACATTTTTGGACTTCTCTCATCATTTCCAATCGAATGGTATACAAAATATTGATTTCGGTGGCATATTCTTGAAGTTCTGTAAACCCATTTTTACCGTAATTTCGGCATAGGTCAACTTTGAGCTGAAACTGAACATCGTTCCTGCACGAGTTTGATACTTTTTATGACACCGTTGGATAGCCCAGAGTCAGGAGAGTAATCCTAGGGTAACTTCCACTTAGGGCATCCGACCAAGTTTTTGCCTAAAAAATCGAAAAACTGATAAGCAAAAAAATGCGACCTGTTCTTTCTTAAATAACTTTCTTAGTTTTGCACCAATTTTAAAATCTCGGTCAGTTTCAGATTCCTCTCAACATTTCCTTTCGAATGGTATACAGAAACAAGGATTTTGATTTTGTTACTATAGTTGTCTGATCAAGTTTAAATTTCCCGCCATATCTCGACACGAAAATATTTTCGAAAAATTCTGATGCGTTTTTCAGAAATCCCGATCTAAATTACCCCTGGAAAACAAATTTCATCGAAATCTGAGAACTTTTTGCCCATTGTGCCAAAGGAAGCTCGATGCTTAGAAAAAGTCTCTCTTAAAGTTCATTCAAGCCAAAGCCTAGAAAAGGTTCAGCGAGGCTGCGATAGTTAACAGAAAAGGAAGTTAATCGCTCAACAATAATACTTGAAATTTTAGTGTGCATCTTGGTCATTTGGTTCTTGGCGTATCATCGCGCGAAATCGGTCACGAAAGTCAGCCGAGTGCCCACTCTGAGGCGACAGGCGACTCGCCGACTCAACGAATCGTTTGAAGGTTTGCTCATGCTTTTATAACTTTCCTCTTTATCTTTTTCGTTTTTGCGCACTGAGCCAAATCCGAATTTTTCGTTCGCAATTCGTTTTTATCTTTACACCAAAAACAAAACGAAAAGCGGAGGTATATGGGCGCAATTGAATGATTAGCAGCAGCGTTTGATAATTTTAATTTAAGCCTGGGAGTATTTGGGATGGAAGAGTGGCAAGCAGCGAGTTCAACTAGTCGTCAAAGATGCGCTCATTCTCGTCTACGATCGAACTGCTCGTCTCACTCGGTGCGCTTTTTCATGCTTTCATGCCTGCCCTACCATGTTTCTACGCAACTTGGAAGACGTTTTTAAGCGTCGAGCATACCTCGCAAATTCAGGAAATATTGTCAGTCGGTTGCTACAAATGCATTGTCAATTATTTCGATTTTGCATTTCAAAATTTAGACATTTTTGAAAAGTGTTCGACGTCTAAACCATCTTATAGAATGCATAAAACCCATTCTTTATTATAAATCATTTTCAGCACAATTGATTTGAACAACAACGAATTGTTGGAGGTTGATTTGCGCTATTCGGAGGCGAGCCGAGTCAAGGATTGGCTGCTCGTTCTGCGTATACCGATCGAGTACGATCTGGTTAGTACGATGGATTCTTTTCATTATAGAAAGCATTTCTTGCAACAGCTGCAAATCATATTAATGTGTAGTAATTAACTTATTGCTAAGCAGCAGAATAAAAGTGACACAGGCAGAATGAGATCAAGCTATAACGAAAGGGGATCTCTCGGTATCAGCAATCAGTTGTGCACTGTTATCTGAGCAACCCTCTAGAACTCTCTGGAAATTATATGACGTGATATGCTTGGCGCGAATTATTCTTAAATTTCGAGAACCTCTTAAAAACCTTAATAGCCGATACTATATAGGTTAGGAAGAGAGAGCCGTGACAATTTGTGTTGCGGGGTGCGGTCGGAGCAGCGATAGTTGCATCATGTCCGCGGTGATATCATACTCGTCCTCACGCTTGTTATCCGTTTTGACAGCGAACGGTCTGTTCCCCTCCTGCTCTCTTCCTTTTTCCTCAAATCTTTTCCTATTGTACGATCGCGCACATCTGTATAAATTTTTGCCCTAAATTCCAACAATACGACTTTATTTACAGGTGTTGCTGTTCGACAATGTTGATCAGCGGATGAGATTTGAAATTGCCATCGAAGCGGCGGCTTTCCGCGCGGAGAAGACGCGAAAGGCGCGCGGCGTTGCCTACGATACCCTTATGAGCGAGGCGAACACGAAGGACAGGCGCCAGGATATCCTCACCACCTTCTTCCATACCGCCTTCGAGATGGTCATTCGTGCCAAGACCAAGAGCCGAGCTCGCAATATCATCGCGTCGCGTCGTCTCGGCTTCACCACGCCCGCGGTACGCTTGTGCGCGCGAATGTACGCGATGACTGTATGTCGTTGCCTAGCAACGACGAATAGTTGTTCACATTTTTTGAGGCGACACTTTCTGGCTACCTATTAATGCTGTTCTCGTACTATCTTTGCATAGTGTATTTTATGTGTATTTTATTAATCTACATAGGAGCGCAATGTTTATACAGTCAAAACCGGATAAGTGCACATCGACCGGGCACGAAAATGTTTTGCACTTATCCAATCATGATTCAATACAATAGTTGCATACGGGGCTCGCAAGAAATGTGCACTTGTCCGGTTTTGATTGTATTCCGCATTGCTACAGTTACGCTCTTGAAACTCTGAGTGCTTAAAACTTGAACTTTCCCGGTAATAACGTTTCATTTCAGCCGAAGATGAACAAGATGAACAAGAGTAGGAGCACGGGAAACATGCCGAACCAATATGAAATGAGCGACATTGATCTGAAAGCTCTGCGGGATGCGTCTTTCCGTCTTAGACCTGAGGGATCACCCTTCGAGCGCGTTTACCAACTCAGTCTGAAGGAGGGAAAACGGCGGCATATCTACGGTAGAGTTTTGGCAACGTGCCAACTTTCCGCTGCTCTCTGAATAGTACGATAGAATCCGTTCTACCGGGTTTGCTTAAACCGGTATTTCGTTTATACCGGTAATCTTGGGCTTTCCCAGAGCGTAAATTTTCATGTAAGGAAATTCACTTATACCGACAACTCGCTGACACTGTTATTTCATTTACATCGGTCAAGATTGTTGGTCCCAGAGTGTACCTCCCAATAAAAACAAGTTCGCTCATACCGGTCAAAACATGCCGCTCCCCCATATACCGTTATAAACGAAATCTAATGCAGTTGAACGATGCTGAACGTTGTGTGAACGTGGTGGAACATTCCAGACGTACAACTGACGAAGAAGGAATTCGCGCGCGCGTTGCAGCTGACGGAAGATTCGACTTTTGTCGCGCAAATCTTCCGAGTGACCGACAAGGATAACAATGGCTACATCTCCTATCCGGAATTCATCGACGTGCTCGTACTAATGTCCAAAGGTGCGCAAGTAACAGCGGTGCAACAAGATTTTGTTTTATTATTTATCGCTTTAATTTATCATTTTTCATTATTTCTGAAATATATCGCTGAGTATCGCTAAGAATTACTTTGAGAATTGCTTATGTTGTCGACTCATTGTCTAAATTGCTCATCATCTTGCAGGCGATACGGAATCCAAGCATCGACTGCTCTTCGATCTTTACGACTGCGATGGCAACGGCGAATTGGACCGACGCGAGTTCTACACCATGATCAAGTGAGTAATTTTTCTCTTATATTCGTGTCTTTCGGGTCTCGAGAGGAATGACATTATTGCTGTAGCTGTTGCTCTTCATAGTCGTGATTCAGGAATAAGGATTGTTATTTAGGTCAATGATCGAAGTGGGCAGCAAGAACGTGAACGATGAACATATCGACAAAATCGTCGATGGCATGCTACGGCAGTCAGGCATTCAGGTCGGTGGTGGATATCGGATTATGGTGTTATATCTCTTACACCGCTCGTCAACACAATTTGTCATGCATTATATTTCGTAATCGTTGAATCAATATTGCCACTCTTGCACTAAATGGAACACAAGAATGACGAAATATGATGAAAGGGGTTCAAGAACGGCCGTGTGCTAGATTAAATCATCATTTAAAGTTGTTTGTAGTTTCTGGAATGAAAAAAATAATTTCCCGTCAAGACAAACGAAATCGGTTGTGCCAGAAGCCGGCTCTAAATAGTTGCCGGCGATTTCAGGAAAAATCCACGGTCGACTTTGAAGATTTCTGCTCGCTTATGATGGTGAATCAGGAGACGTTGTGCATGGAATACAAACCTATCCTACCCACTTCTGATACGCTTGGGAAACGATCGCATCGCCCACTGGCGCCCCACGAACTTAGGTATGTTCAAGTATAAGAAAAACTAGGTTTGGTCTCGCGACGAATTGGCTCGCGCGCGAAATTCAAATTTTTTCGCAAAGCGATGTTACTGATCGGCTAATGTTGATTATAAGAGGCGTTTGCTTGCAGCGTCAACTTTTTGGAAGCTCGTCCCGATCAGTCTTGGATGGAGCAGAAGACGAATAAGTTGGTCGCCTGGCTGGAGAATCATCGGATGCACGTGGCCATCGTTGTCATCTTCGCCCTCACCACCATCTACCTCTTCTGCGAAATGTTCTTCAGTCCGTTCTTCCTTTACGTTACTGCTTCTCAGCTAATGTAGATTGACATTCCGTTTTCAGCCTACGTCTTCTACAAAGAGGAAACTGGATATCGAAAAGTGGTCGGCGTGTGGGCTGGCGTGTCACGGTCTGTTTGCTGCATCATTTTTGCTTTTATTTGGATGCTTTTTGAATCAAAGAAATTGTTCCGAACCAAATTGAAAATTTTCGAACTCTACTGGACTCTTTTTCAAATTTTTTTAGAGAAAAGCGCAGTATTATTTTTTAAAAAGTATCTAATATGATTTGAAAAATGTCTGATTTAAAATAAAAATACTGTATATTTGGCACATTGCCAATTAATGTAATATGAAGGATTGTTCAGGGGGTCAGCGCAGGCGATGTCATTCACTCTGAGTCTTTTGCTGCTTACGGTATGCCGAAATTTGTTGACGTTCATCCGCGATACGCCCCTCGGCTACTACATACCCGGAGATGCCGCTATGGAGTTCCACATCATGTGCGCCGCCGTGTCTGTCTTCTTCATCGGTGAGCAGCCAGTCGGCCTCTTTCACTCAATCAACCTCTAACATAATCTTTCCTACTTTTATGAAATTTTTGAGTGCTTTAGTTACACCAGCGATCCTTGAGACATGCATCATAATCGAAGTCATCGGTTATGTTTAAAAAATTCGTGTTCTAGAATTTTCTCATATCGAAATTTTTTTTAGTATTCTAATTTTCAAAAATCCTCCCCGTTGCAGTCATACCGTTGAGAATGAATGATTTGTTGTCATTGAAAATATTCCGCTTGCAGTTCTGCACGTCATTGGTCATGCGATCAACTTCTATCAGATCGGCACGCAACCCCCAATGGTCATCAACTGCCTCTTCAAAGAATTCCACTTTGACTCCGATTTCATGCCCAAGTTCCACTTTTGGCTCTTCCAGACTGTGCCTGGTAATATTTTGCTGCCATATGTTCTGCAAAATATATAGTCATAATTTCTTAGTAACAAGAAAATGAAGTGTTGGTGGTCCCTTAGTGATAATAATTAGTAGCGATAAAGGTTAATAGCGTTGATCCCGCAACGAATGTGCTCAGTTTTTTTTCACACTTAGCGTGCTATAGTGCTCCCTGCGGCTCTTTGTTACTGACTAAGAAATATTGAACGTACACTTTCAGGAATCACTGGTGTGGCGTTGCTCATCTTGATGACGGTGGTGGTAACGTTTGCGCTACCGTATGCCCGGCAGCATATTCACCGTCATTTCCGCTTTACACACACCTACTTCATGCCCATCATCTACGCGCTCATCATCGCTCATGGATCTTACCGACTGCTTCAGGTACTTGGCTATTTAGGTTTTCATGCTATTGTCTCTATTTAGAAATACATCTTATCTAGCAGTTGTTTCCTAATTACGTCGATGATATGCCTCACAATACCCGATTTCTGCCCCCGCCCTTAACGCTAAAATGCAGCATTTTATACTGTAGTAGTACTACTGAATAACACGCGCTACTTTCACCTTTAGAAACGCTAAAATCACTGAATAAACCAAGAAAAACTTGTAATTTTCAACGTAATCTTAAAGAATTACTTGACATATATCATAAACTAGCTACATCGACCCTGATCATCCTTGAATCCACGGCTCTGTGTTGAGTCGCGTAGATAACTAATCAAGCCAGCTATTATTAATAATATATTTCAGCCGCCGTTTTTCTGGAAGTGGGTAATCGGACCAGCGATACTACTGACGCTCGATTACATCGTGTCGCTTCGTCGCACTCAACTCCCACTGTTGGTCCTTGACTTCAAGGGCCTGCCGTCAGGTACGACTATTTCCTTTCCACAGTTTTCTTGACTTTTTCTACTCTTTCAGATGTGCTGCGCTTGTCGTTTAAATGTCCAACCAGCATTCGCTTATTCTCCGGTCAGTGGGCTCGATTGTCTTGCTCGATTTTGGGCGAAGGCGAACGTCATCCTTTCACCGTCACGTCGGCTCCTTACGAAAATCGCATCGATTTCTACATCAGGTAAGCGCATTGTTGTTTCGAAAGCGAGCGACTTCTTATCGTATTAACTTGTCTTGTCTTGATTTCATTGAAATAAAAGCAAAAATATAATTTTTTCACTTTAATAAAGACACTTTCCTCAATTAAAGAGGGTATTTTTCAAATGAGAAAGGACGTTTTACAATTTAATGCTATATAGAAAGTATCTTTTTGATTTTTAAAAACATCCTCTTTGCATTGAAAAGCGCCCCTATTAAAGTGGAGAAAAAACATATATGATATCAAGATATGTTACTGTCTGCGTCACAGCCATTAACCGTTGAAAACGCATTAAGTACTGTAGTTTTCGTGGTAGGATCATTGAATTTCGTCAGGAAACGCGCGAATTTGAAAATAATTATGGCACATTGAGTAATAATTATCGTTTTTCAGAGGCGTTGGGCCGTGGACTCGCAAGCTAAACAAACATATGCGGATGGTTGAGGCTGAACGGTCGCAAGCGCCCGAATCCACCTGGTTCACCGCCATCCCCAAGGTTTGTTCATTGGGGCCTCATTTTACTTCACCAGATCCTATTCCACTAAAACTCAGGCACTGAAATTTTGAGATAACTTGGCGCAGTATCATATTTTTGCCATTTATGCCTTATTATGAAAGGTATGGGACGCAGCCAACATTTCTTAGACTTAAGTGACTGAGTGTTAGTGAATTAAGGCCCAGCAGTGTTTTGCTTCTTTGCCTCCACCTTTCGGGAGACTTGTAGAATAGGGTCCCAAAACGAGCCGTTTTGATGCGAACAAGCGTGAATCTATTGTAAATCTGAGTAAATTTGGGACCCTATTCTATAAAAGTGTCCACTTCCCACTCTCATCATCCTCACCTTTGCAGTTCTACCTCGAAGGTCCCTTCGGCAGTACTCACCAGGATTGGTACAAGTTCGAAGTGGTCGTGTTGGTCGGCGGCGGCATCGGCGTCACCCCCACCGCCTCCGTGCTTAAAGACCTCGTCCATAAAGTCTACAACAAGTCGGGCAGCATCGCTTGCAAACACGTGCGTCTCTTTTACACCGCCATTCATCATAATGCGTCACTCTTGCATTATATTTCGTAATAAAGTCCAAATCGGATAAGGGCACATTGACCAGGTACGAAAATTTTGTACACTTATCCGATCATGATTCAATACAAAAGTTACACACGGGGCTTGCAATAAATGTGAACTTATCCGATTTTGGACTGTACTTGCATTCCATTTCTTCAAATGTGGACTTAAATTGACTGCAGGTGTACTTTATCTGGTTGGCTCGCAATCATCAGCAGTTCGAGTGGTTCATCGACATCCTGCGCGAGGTGGAAAATATGGTTGGTTTTTCTCATAGAAATTGTCTCTCCCTCCTCTGATTAAATGCGTTAACCTTCAGGATACGGATGGGCTGATTACGATCGACATTTTCGTCACGCAGCTGCTCAAAGACTTTGACATTCGCACCATGATGCTGGTACTGTCCTCGCGTTTTCTTATTTTAAGCACCTTGTGTGTTTCTCGTTACGCCATTGTTGGTTCGCACGAATTGTTTCGACGTTGACATCTCGACGAGACTGTCGGACGTTAGAACGTTGCAATCTCAAAGTGTATAACTCTTACCAGTGAAGTAAACATTGATAGGTTTTGGGCTGAGGGGTTACGTCCCCCTCCCCTTAAGGACATTCACTAAATTCGCGACGATTATTGTTGCCACAATTTTTTTCCAATTTACAGCAATGTACTCATTAAGTATTTATAAATATATGCACATATTTACTCAGTAAAATGGCTTTTTTGTGTCATACCGACAAAAATTTGCCATCCCCCAAACCACGCCGTTCCAACAGGTATGACAGCCGATGGGGGGGGGATAGATGAATACAGATGTTTGCAGTGACGAAAGATATGACTTTCAGTTTATTTGCGAGCATCAATTCCACCGAGTGGCGAGCCGCAGCGTGTTCACCGGTCTTCGCGCGCGCACTCACTTTGGCCGCATCAACTTCAACGCCTACTTGAGCGCCGTCCGGGATCGCCATCCACTGGTTAGTAGCGCCGAAGCGGCGACGGGATTCATTGGCATTTCTGTAGAATCAGGTCCCAAAAATCACTTAGCGCAATGATTTACATAGATAAAGTAAAATTACTTGTTTTGATTCCCATCTGCTGTTTACTTACCAAGTCCTTCGTTTCATAACAGTTTTGAAAAACGTGGTAAATTCTTTACGAAGCTTACCTAGTTCATAAAGTACTTTTTAAATGGTAAATACCGGCAGTAAGTTATCACTAAGACGGCGAATTTAAAGGAAAGAGAAAAAGTTACAGCTATACGTTGCTGTGTTTTCAGACACACAAGGTCGGCTTGTTCAGCTGTGGTCCGAGGGCGATGGTACGAAGTGCGGACCAGGCTTGCGCACAGCTCAACTGCGCCGGCGTCGGGCCTCAGTTCGTTGCTCATCAGGAAATCTTCTAGTCCTATCTCTTCATACATTCTTATTCATTATTTCCTCATTGTTATGTACGCTAGCTTTTGTGATAGTTTTTATTTTGCTAACTAACATGCGGTATGCTTGTTGACGGTTGTGATTGATCACTTGCTTGTGAATTTTGTTATCCTGGAGATTGAATTCTTTTTATTAAATTTCTCAGCTGATGTTACAGTTATGCAATGGTATGCCACGGCGCCCCGGGTTTGTACTAGCGCGTGATTAAAGCCAGATACTCAGTTAACGATGTTTTCAGCTTTTGCTTTTTAGCTCTTAATTAGGTTCAAAATCAGGCTTCATAGAATACTAGATCTTATTATGCTCTTTATAATGACATCTTCATTATTTTTTCACGTTACTTTCTTGCCAAATGGCACATTCTTTAGTTTACTATGGAGCTCCCTATGCTATTTTTTTAATCTCTTTGCTTTTCGATGTAAACTTATTTTCAAAATTGGCCTTCATTGAATACTAGATCTCCTCGTAAAGAATCTAACGCTATATTAACTTTATTTTTATGATTCCATTTTGTTGCTGAACAACTTTCTTTAACTGACTTTTCGCAAATGGAACTACGGGGGTACCGTGATGCGGTCATTCAATTCGAACATCGATTAGGTGGTGTGGTGCGATATCAGGAAAGCTATAAATAATGATTACCGCAACACACATGCAATTGTTTTATCGTGCGTCAAAGTACGAACTAAACACCAAAAGCAAAGATGTATTATGCTTCAGCACGTGGCACAGTGAAGCAAAGTCACTATATAGTGAAAATTTCTTAGTCAGTAACGCGAAAGCCAACTATTGGTCCTGCAGCGATAAGGTTTACGCGCGAAATGCAACTAGTGTTGTTGTATAGTGACGAGGCGTTTCGGTGTTTTTAAGCTTTCACGTATGTATTTCAAGTGAAAGAAGTGCGATGGTTGATGTTTTATGTTTGTGTACTAAGTTGCGAATGCAACTGTCAACGAAGGGCGAAGAAATGAGAGCGTGGTCGACGTCGTACAACATTCACATCACAGAATTCGGTACAAAGAAGTCGCAATTCGAAAGCAACATTGGCCTCTACAAAAACATCAGTTTAACACGTCAATTTCAACATCATCTTCGCTGTCACTGTCGTCGATGTCGTCGGCGCTGATCAAATCGCGCTCGGAGCTCTCCGTCGAGTCGTCGAGTGAGGCGTAACGCCGCTCCGTATTGCGTACGTGTTGAAAGTAGTTACGGATGACTTGTTGCGGCAATTTTTTCAGCGTCGACTTGGTGTTCGACATGACGACGTTTAGCTTGTCGTCTCCTCGCAGCTCGTCCCGCAGCGCCTTTTTGATCCACGACCAGACGAGCTCAATCGGGTTCATATCACAGTGGTACGGCGGCAAACGAAGTATGATGAAGCCGTGCTCTTTGGCGATCTGCTCGGCCGCGTAGATGTTGTACTTGGCTTTCGGCAGGGGAACAACTAGCGAGTCGAAGAGCATCCTCTTCGTGGATTTTGCTGCGAAGGGAATGTTGTGCGACGTCAGCCACGCTTTCATGTCGCCTGCTCTCATCGCCCACGTCGGTTTCTTGTCCGCATATCGACTGTGACATGGGGCGTTGTCGATGACGAGGACGACTGGAATGCCGGACGGATCTTTCAGCAACGGGGCGCACCGCTTCAGGTAATTTTCGAACTTTTCGGCGTTCATCTCGCGGTGGTAATCCCCGTCGCTGTCAGTCGAGTTTGTGGCAAAAATCATCTCCGCTCCGTCAATGAGCCCATCTTCTGCGACCATATGCGTGACGATCGCACGCTTTCCGCGGGTGGGAGGGGTCTTTGGGCCGGTCGTAAAGCCCTTCCTCTTTGCCTCCATTGGATTGCTTGCGGCCTCCATATCAACCCAGTCGTAAAGCTGGGTCATGCCGGCGAAAACCCACGTTTCATCCATATAGACAATCTTGTGGCCCTTCTCGCGATATTCAGCAATCTTGCGAAGATAATTGCGGCGCCAGTCACATAAGTCTTGTCGCTCAAAGATGACTGGCCGCGAGTTTATCTTGGTGAAGCGGTAGCCCAAACCGCGCAGGACTAGGCGAAACTTGCTTTCAGAGCACTTAAAACCGCCCTCTGTCTGCATCTCTTCTTGCACCTTTTGTAGCAGCCTACTGACAGAGACAGTCTTGCAGGCGCTGTAGAACTGGTCGTGGACGATCCTCTTCACCTTGTCAGCCAGGACGCCGTCGATGTGGTTAATGGAACGAGCCCACATTTCGCGTCTTGTCATCCTTTTCTTGACGACGTGGCATTTCGGCGCGTGTGAATAATTGGCAGCATCATCGGCAGTGCAGTTCGTGTGTCGATCAGGAAAGGCGACTTCCGTACAGCTGCTGACGGCTCTGGTACTGATGCCTAATGCCCGTGCTGCGACGGCCTGCGGCCCAAAGACGTCCGTTTTCATGTTGTACTGCACAAGGCGATTTATCAGCCATTTGCTTTGCAGGCATAATCGCGATCGTTCGCACAGAGGCGTGTGCACAATCGGCGACGGAAGTTGGCACTGCGTGGCTTGATCTTTATGGCAGTTATGCTGCTCTTCGAGTAGATAATCCGTCTGCGTCGACTGCTCTCGATGGGGGGCGAGTCGTTTTTGCGCGGCTTATTTCTTCCTCTTTGTCGTTGGCAGAGTAATGGTGCGCTGCAGACCTATGCCGGCAGGTCTTGCGTTGACAATGTGCAGTTTGCGCCCGCGAACGACTGCTTCAACGACGACTCGATGCTGTTGTACTCGACGATCCGCTGCATTGTTGACAGGAAAAGACGTTGACGACGGCAATGTGCGCTCAGCAGATTCATTCATCGTTCAGGAGTGATCGAATTATCTTGCTTATGTTCGGTATTATGTGTACCTTTGCTTGTTCGCAATAAAATGCGTACGAATTCGGGATTGCTCGTACGAATTTACTCGTTTATTTTTAGGTGTCGTATTGTGCTTTAGTTTTATCAGTGAGTTTTCGACATAACAGCGTGCATCCCGCAGCGAACGTGCTCAATTTACTCATCCGCATCTTTGCGTGTTACGGTGCTTCGTCTCGCCCTGAATTACTGATCGAAATGTTTCCACTATAGTCAGAGGTATGCACGCCTCTCTATATGCGCTAGCTTTTCTCGTCGCAGGTCAGTCGGGTCGCTAGGACGGAACGACGATTATCAGCATTTTTGCCCAAAGATCGTCGCTCGTCACCTCTTCGATGTTACAACAACTGAACTGCCTTTTTCGAAAATATCAAAGGAAGCATGTATAATGAATTTTAAAAGTATAATAAATTTGTCTGCAGCGTTGGGCGGACCACTAGCGACTGTCCCTTTACTGTATTATTCCTGAAGTGATGTGGCAGGCACATTTTAATACGAAATGTAATGCCGAACTGACGGCATTTCCAGAATTAACTTGGTTCATCATCACTATGGACGTAACATAAGCGACTGCGCTAGACAAAATTAGTGGCTCTATTCGACTATAGCTGTCCGATAAAAAAGAATAGCGGTCCTAAAAGAAGGAACAGCGGTCCGAAGAAAACAATGGTGGTCCGAAAAAAACCACAGCGGTCCGAAGAAAGAATAGCGGTCCAAAAAGGAAACAACAGCGGTCCGAAAAAAGAAACAATAGCGGTCCGAAAAAGGAATGGCGGTCCAAAGAAAAGAATACCGGTCGGAAAAAAGAATACCGGTCCGAAAAATAAAGAAACGTTGCCGGCTCTGGATGAATTAATAGCGGTTCAATGGAAGAATACCGGTCCATTGAAAGAATAGCGGTCCGAAGAAGGTATACCGGTCCGAAACAAAAGAATGATTGTTACGAAAACAACCAATGGTTGATGGATGCTGTAAGAACTACTACGGGAAAAGAGTTGATATCAACATATCAACAGCTTTTATTATGAAATCATTTTCTTTCCCCTGAGAATGAAATCTCATTTTGAAGATGTGCAGTAGTTTTTAGGGGTAAACAAATGGGAATTACCTAAAAAATTATATTTTTTGGTAATTGGATACCAAAATTTCAACTATAATAACCGTCTAATAGAACTTTTTCCTGTACAAAACAGCAGCTCTTACTTGAGGTGACTCGATCTCGGACCGTTTCGGCTCGCGAGCAAGCGACTACACCACTGCTCCACTGCACCAATTTCCTCATCCGAGTAAAAATATTGGGTAATCTTGTACTGCGGACGCATAGAATAAATATGCTTGAACTCTTGAGAGGCGCCTTTTTTAGTTAAATTTTTTTGATTTAGGTTGGGAGAGGAGGTGATGTAGAGTTGTTGACCCTATCAAGGATAACATGTAGCTTATATGTTTGAAAAAAGATGAAAAACTGACAGTAGTGCATTGCACTAGTGTATGAATGTTTGACGCGTTACGATTTCTGTAAGACAGAACGGGTTAATCGGTCGCATAGGTTAAAGATCAAAGGGTTGATGCCAGCAGTAAGAAGCATGAGATAATCGAGAGAGTACCCCTATCCCAACCAAAATGGTTCAGTTATGGTCAAATCCTGATGACTTGAAAGCGAATCTTTTTTTATCGTAGTTTTTCTTAAAATTTAATTGGCAGAGGTTGTTTTCGGACCAGCATTCGTTTTTGGACTGCGATTACTTCTTCAGAAGACAGCAATGTTTCCGACCGGTATACCTTTTTTGGACCGCTTTTCTTTCAATGGACCGGTATTCTTCCAATGGACCGCTATTAATTTTTCGGACCGCTATTTTTTTATCGGACCGCTATAACCGAATAGAGCCGCATTGCTTTCACGTAATGTCGCGAATTGTCGTGTCGCGAGTTGTCATGTTATCTATTATGCTAATAGCATTATTTTGTATGAAAGCCATAAAAGTAGAACAAATTGCTAAATCATGTTATCAGAGCGTGTCTGTTTTATACCGAGCTGGGTTCAATTTGAGTAAGTATCACTGCGACAGGCGGTTACCTGCCCGTTATCAGTTGGTAAACATAGGCGCCGGCTGCACAGCAAATTGAAGCTACAGGCTTGAGCTGCTGCTTTCCTTTAGAACGATGAATCGATATAGACGTGTACAGCTACCAACCTAAGCCCATCTTTGCAGCAAATTTTCAAGCTGGGTTCGATTTGAGTAAGTATCACTGCGACAGGGAGTTGTTTGCTATATTATACAATTGATAGGTAACACGGGCGCGGCTATATAGCAATATTAAGCTATAAAATGCACTTACTGTCTCCCTTTAGAGCGATGCATCGACATAAACGCGTAACGCAGCCAATCTAAGCCTATCTTTGCAGTAAATTTCCAACGTCATTAAATTAAAATGGAGTTACCTGCTACAGAAAAAGTTAACCTTGAGTCTCTCATTACAGAAGAAGAGCTTGAACAACTGAAAGATATACGAGTAAGCTCAATTCCGAAAAAAATACGTCAAATCGGTGAAGGGACATATGGAAAGGTTTACCTCTTCAAATTCGAAGATGGAAATTTTCGTGTCGGTAAAAAACCAAAAATCAACCTCTACAATCAGTCAGCAGAACAAGAGAGTCAGATGAAAAAGGTAAGGAGCCAATTAAAAGAGCAGCAATCGCGGTGCAGATTACAAGACCATACCTAATACAAAATCACCCATTTTAAATTTATCGATGGTAACATTAACAGCCCACAGCTTTTTAGCACTTAAGTTACGCCTTCGGTGAAATGAAAACACTCCATCAACTGGACCATGAAAGAGTTATTGAATTCTTTGGATTTTATTTGGACCAAGGTCAACTCATCATTTTCATGGAAGCAATGAAAGGATCAGTGAAAGATGAAATCAACAGGAAGGGATGCTTACCTGAAATAGAGGCAATGAAATATTTTATACAAGCGACTGAAGGGCTTGTCTATTTGCACAGCAGAAAACCAAAAGCAATTATTCATCGTGACATAAAATGTATAGCAGTTTACCTCAACTTTTGGGTGATAATGATTGTTTGTAATAGCAGAACAGCTAATTCAGGAGACGCCTTAAGAATGGGACTAATGATGTTTCGTACGGTCGAAAGTCTGAAGTGTCATTTTTCTGTAGTGTGTACAGAAGGAAATAGGTGTAGTAACTGTAAATTGTAAGATTTGAAATTTGTGGAATGAACTAAAATTAATCAAAAACGAAATTATTCTATTGGTAGCCAATAGTCACAAAGTACAGTGGTATTCGTTTATACCGGTCACCGCGGACCGACAAGCTTTGACCAGTATAAACGAAACCGTTATAAACAAATTCCATTGTAGTCTCAGCTATCACCAGTACATTCGGGCTGATCTGACAATCATGTATTCAACTGAATTTTTATTAAAGCAAAATCTGGAATGTACTTTTCTGCTCGCTTTCCTTAATTGATATCAAGTCTTCATCAGTGTTGCAAATAAGTTTTTTTGAAAACTTAGTTGGTTATTTAGTTAGTAAATTCATTTTTTAAAAACTTAGTAAGTTATTAAGTTAGTAAACGCTCCAAAAAAAACTTAGTAAGTTATTTAGTAAGTTAACCCTCCAAAAAAAAACATAGTAAGTTATTTAGTTAGTACTGAGTTTTTTTATAAACTTAGTAAGTTACTTAGTACTAAGTTCTCATAACTTAGTTAAACTTAGTAACTAAGATTATGAAATTAAACTTAGTTCAATAAAATAACTAAGTTAACTAAGTTAAAAGTTGGTTGTTATATCAAACTTTCAATGAAAATTGAACGTCATTGCAAAACTACAAGCAGTACCTGATTGATATGAGCTCTCGTTCTCAGCATAACTACCAAATGCGTGAGAATATTTAGTTTAGAAGTAGGACCGCATCAATGAGTGATCATTCGTATTGTGCCCTCGTCTCGAGCAGTCGCTAGTTCCAATAATTTCGTCTCCGCTTTGTTACACGCCTTTTCTATCCTCTCTTTCTATTGTTCACTCTACCGTTTTTAACTTCACGAAGCCTCCTCGCTTTAGCCGATTCCCCCTCTCACCTTTAGGTTACAACAACAGGCATATAATGCAATACTTGTGATCACATCAATTTCAGCTATAGACGCATTTTATTATGAAACAGACACTTGTATGACAGGAAGTGTGAAACAACGGAATAATAGGCTAAGGGTTAACAGCAAAAAATTACACTATGATCCATAAGTTCTGCAACAACTTACATCGTTTCATAACTGTAAAACTAAAGCACGCAATAACTTTTAATTCAAGATTTATATCTTGCAGACGCTTAGATTAAAAGTGAACATAGAACTTTTAAGAAATGACCGATTTTCTTAAGCTTTGAATAAATGATAAATAAAGAGCTCCATTTTGAAATGAGCTATGGATCTTCTTTTTAATTCCACTATCTATTGAATTTGAATCGATCGAATTGGATCACTGAATTCAAGTTTTTGTAGGCGACCTCTTTTGGTGCGCTCATTAAAAGGTTTTTTGAACGGCTTTTGGCTTATACTGAGTTCCAAACTAAGATCAAAAGTTCATTCGAAAGAATATAATCCATATGATTGGCAACTAAAATATGGAAGAATTTGAAGTTCTGAATCAATTTCAACAATGGTTTCATTAAAGACTCCTCAAAACTCGCACTACTTTTCACTGAATATTTCATCGATCTTTTGCGAATATTGAATCTTAAATACAGAACAATAGCTAGTTTGAAAGAGCAAGTGTCAGTTAGTCAAAGTTTAATATCTGAAGTGATTTAAAGTTCTCAGTTCAATTCTATAAATGATTTTCTAAAGGATACCCAAGAGTGTGTTTACTTCTAAAACAGTTGTTATGAACTATCAAATGGTATCCAAGTTTTGATCGTTAGATATCAGAGCTCTCCTATATACTTCATTAAAAAGTTGCTGCAGAATTTATGTGATTCCGTAGTTACGATTTTACTTCAGCCTCAAAAATATTTCTTATTATATTTCATGAGGCACTCTATTTCCAATAAAATAGGGCCCGTCTGGCACTTTCTCCCTCCTGTCGCAAGCCCGGCTTGCGAGAACACGCGCTCGACGGCAGCGGAAGTGGCAAGGATTGCCATTAAGTCGAATGCGAGCCGACTCAGTTCCGGGTACTCCTTCTCCTGGGCCTTCCAAAACTCAACGAGATCCAATAACGACGGCGGCGCTTTTGTTGAAAAGTTTTTCATATACGCCTCG